>CM042413.1:27212347-27509847 GCA_023634145.1 Thymallus thymallus
GTTTTTGTTAACATGTTTTTATTTCCTGGATAAAAAGGTTCCATCCTCATCTCCCCTTAAAGGTGCCCAGGTGTGCTTGATAAGTTGCCCCTGGTGACCAAAGACTGTCACCGGCAACAAGTCTACTCAGACACATATTGTTAGTTAGGTCAAAATCACTCCTCTGTTGAAACAAAGAGAGAGAAAGAGTTTATTTAACTTTTCTTTATTATCTACTTAACATATTTTCCATGCAATAAAGCCCTTACATTGAAATTGAATTGAATTGAGAGAGAGAGAGCGAGAGAGAGAGAGAGAGAGAGAGAGAGAGAGAGAGAGAGAGAGAGAGAGAGAGAATGGAGAGAGAGAGAGCGCGACAGAGAGAGAGAGAGAGAATTGGCTATACTTAAACTCTTCAGCATCATCCTTAACTCTGGCATCTCCCCAATATTTGGAACCAAGGACTGATCATCCCACAAAAGTAATACACATTTGACCCAATAACTACTGTGGGATATGGGCCTCTGCATTATCATTAACAGCAGACTCGTATATTACCTCAGTGAAAACAATGTACTGAGCAAAATGTCAAACTGGACTTTTACCAAATTATTGTATGACAGAACATGTATTCACCCTGCATACCCTAACTAACAAAGAAACAAACCAAAACAAAGGCAAAGTCTTCTCATGCTTTGTTGATTTAAAAAAAGCTTTTGACTCAATTTGGGAACGAGGGTCTGCTATACAAATTGATGGAAAGTGGTGTTGAGAAAAACATACAACATTATAAAATCCATGTACACAAACAACCAAGTGTGCGGTTAAAATTGGCAAAAAAACACACATTTCTTTCCACAGGGCATGGGGTCTACTGTTTGATCTGGTGCTTCTGTCCCCAACTAAGGAGGGGCCTACAGCAGCACCTAGATCTTCTGCACAGATTCTGTCAGACCTGGGGCCCTGACAGTAAATCTCAGTAAGACAAAGATAATGGTGTTCCAAAAAAAGGTCCAGTTGCCAGGACCACAAATACAAATTCCATCTAGACACCATTGCCCTAGAGCACGCAAAAAACTATACGTACCTTGGACTAAACATCAGCGCCATAGGTAACTTCCACAAAGCTGTGAACGATCTGAGACAAGGCAAGAAGGGCCTTCTATGCCATCAAAAGGAACATAAAATTCAACATACCAATTAGGATCAGGCTAAAAATACTTGAATCAGTTATAGAACCCATTGCCCTTTATGGTAGTTCTGGAGTCTGCCCACCAATAAATAATTCACAAAATGAGACAAACACCAAATTGAGACTTTGCATGAAGAATTCTGCAAAATTATCCTCAGTGTACAACGTAAAACACCAAATAATGTATGCAGAGCAGAATTAGGCCGATGCCCGCTAATTATCAAAATCCAGAAAGAGCCGTTATATTCTACAACCACCTAAAAGGAAGCGATTCTCATACCTTCCATAACAAAGACATCACCTACAGAGAGATGAACCTGGAGAAGAGTCCCTTAAGGAAGCTGGTCCTGGGGCTTTGTTCACAAACCCAAACAGACCATACAGAGCCCCAGGACAACAACACCATTAGACCCAACCAAATCATGAGAAAAAAAAAGAGAATTACTTGACACATTGGAAAGAATTAACAAAAAAAACAGAGCAAACTAGAATGCTATTTGGCCCCTAAACAGAGAGTACACAGTGGCAGAATACCTGACCACTGTGATTGACCCAAAATTGCACATCATTATAACACTTCATATAGACATAATATGACATTTGAAATGGGTAGCATTGCCTTTAAATTGTTCAACTTCGGTCAAACGTTTCAGGTAGCCTTCCACAAGCTTCCCACAATAAGTTGGGTGAATTCTGGCCCATTCCTCATGATGCCATCTATTTGTGAAGTGCACCAGTCCCTCCTGCAGCAAAGCACCCCACAACATGATGCTGCCACCCCCGTGCTTCACGGTTGGAATGGTGTTTCTTCGGCTTGCAAGCCTCCCCCTTTTTCCTCCAAACATAAAGATGGTCATTATGGCCAAACAGTTAAATTTTTGTTTCATCAGACCAGAGGACATTTCTCCAAAAAGTACGATCTTTGTCCCCATGTGCAGTTGCAAACGTAGTCTGGCTTTTTTATGGTGGTTTTGGAGCAGTGGCTTCTTCCTTGCTGAGCGGCCTTTCAGGTTATGTCGATATAGGACTTGTTTTACTGTGGATATAGATACTTTTGTACCTGTTTCCTCCAGCATCTTCACAAGGTCCTTTGCTGTTGTTCTGGGATTGATTTGCACTTTTCACACCAAAGTACGTTCATCTCTAGGAGACAGAACAGGTCTCCTTCCTGAGCGGTATGACGGCTGCGTGGTCCCATGGTGTTTAGACCTGCGTACTATTGTTTGTACAGATGAACGTGGTACCTTCAGGCGTTTGGAAATTGCTCCCAAGGATGAACCAGTCTTGGCTGATTTCTTTGATTTTCCCATGATGTAGAGCAAAGCGGCACTGAGTTTGAAGGTAGGCCTTGAAATACATACACAGGTACACCTCCATTGACTCAAATGATGTCAATTAGCATATCAGAAGCTTCTAATGCCTTGACATAATTTTCTGGAATTTTCCAAGCTGTTTAAAGGCACAGGCAACTGAGTATGAAACTTCTGACCCACTGGAATTGTGATATAGTGAATTATAAGTGAAATAATCTGTCTGTAAACAATTGTTGGAAGAATGACTTGTGTCATGCACAAAGTAGATGTCCTAACCGACTTGCCAAAACTATAGTTTGTTAACATGAAATCTGTGGAGTGGTTGAAAATGAGTTTTAATGACTTCAACCTAAGTGTATGTAAACTTCCGAATTCAAGTGTACATACTATTGTACATACATAGAAACATGTAAAATGTACACAAACTCACAGAAACACATTGTAAACATATACCTAGTAGATACACATGTATAACACTTATATAGACATAATATGACATTTGAAATGTCTTTATTCTTTTGAAACCTTTGTGAGTGTAATGTTTACGGTAAGAAATGTTTTATATACAGTTTATTTCTGTTTTGTTTATTATCTATTTCACTTGCTTTGGCAATGTAAACAAATGTTTCCCATGCCAATAAAGCCCTTAAATTGAATTGAATTGAGAGAGAGAGAGAGACCAGAGAGACCAGAGAGACCAGAGAGAACGATAGCTAACATTACAGAATCTCATGAGGTAATGTCATTGCCAATGTGTTTATTACTCAAGTCATTAAAAAAAAGAAGAGAGGGAAACAAAAGCCAAGGAAGTAAGAGTTTAATGAGCTGTGTTATTTAAATGGAGAATCCTTGCATTCTCTGTTCTAGGGAAACAGGGAGAGTAGGTTGCTCCTCCAATCAAATGGTTTAGGGTTAAGGTTTGGGAAAGGGTAAAAAACACCAAAAAACAAGCTACCTTCGGATCCGGAGTCATGGGATTACGCCATCCGCATCGGCCGGACGTCCTCAGGACATGGACAGACGTCCAATTTCGATCTGCCTTTGTCTGCTTGTGAGTGTGCTTGTGTGTGTCTTTTCTATTTATCTGTTCTGCAGGGATGTGAAAAGCAGAGAGAACAAAGCAGAGATGTGGGAATACACGCTTTGATCAGAAAGCAGCACTCTCTAGCTCTATTTCCTTTAATTGCGGGGAGAGAGGAAGTACCATTACATAAAAGATCCCAAACAATTACACAGTAAAGAAGAAAGAGAAAGATATAGTGTGTGTGTGTGAGAGAGAGAGAGAGAGAGAGAGAGAGAGAGGTGAGAGAGAGAAGAGAGAGAGAATAGAGAGAGAGGGAAAGAAAGAGAGAAGAGAGAGAGAAGAGAGAGAGGGGGGAGAGAGGGGAGAGAGAGAGAGAATAGAGAGAGAAGAGAGAGAGAGAGAGAGAGAGAGAGAGAGAGGGAGAGAGAGAGAGAGAGAGAGAGAGAGAGAGAGAGAGTGAGAGAGAGAGAGAGAGAGAGAGAGAGAGAGAGAGAGGAGAGAGAGAGAGAGAGAGAGAGAGAGAGAGGGAGAGAGAGAGAGAGAGAGAGAGAGAGAGAGAGAGAGAGAGAGAGAGAGAGAGAGAGAGAGAGAGAGAGGTGTGCTGTGTTTTAGGAATCAGCCACTCGCTGGTGGATGTTTGACTACCGAAATGTTTCCGTGTTTCTGCATGTAAAATCAGTTTGCACTCAGTTTGCAAATTATTGCAAAGGCACTCAGTTCAGAGGTGCTAAGTACTCTCGGCGGGCTAACGCTATTGGTGTGCCCGAGCCTTTAAAACAACATTTAATCTCATTTTATTTGTCACTTGTTTCATAAACAGTAGGTGTAGACTAACAGTGAAATGCTTACTTACGTGCCCTTCCCAACAATACAGAGCGAAAGAAAATAGAGAAATAATAGGAAAGTAATAACACGTAATAATAAAAAGTAATTACAAATACACAATGAGTAACGATAACTTGGCTATATACGCGGGGTACCGAGTCGATGTGCAGGGGTGCGAGGTAATGGAGGTAGATATCAGTGGAGGCTGCTGAGGGGAGAATGGATAATAAAATTGTTCGAACGGAGCAAATCGAATGGCGTCAAACACATGGAAATCTATTTGATTACCATTCAGCTGATTCTGAACCAGTCATTACCAGCAACATAGATAGTAGATAGATAGATAGATAGATAGATAGATAGATAGATAGATAGATAGATAGATAGATAGATAGATAGATAGATAGATAGATAGATAGATAGATAGATAGATAGATAGATAGATAGATAGATAGATAGATATAGAGATAGATAGATAGATAGATAGATAGATAGATAGATAGATAGATACTTTATTGATCCAGAGGGAAATATCTTTGTCAAGCAGCTACAACAAAAACACAGGGCAGGTGCAAAATGCCAGAACGAAAGTACACAAAAGACAGATACATGATACATGATACATAGAGCGGCAGTATGAAAAGGTATAGAAATACAAAAAGTCTGGAGTGCAAAAAAGCTATAAAAAGACATTGCATAGTATGGGTGGATGGCTGAATATGTACACTATACATTGGTGGATGGTGTATGGTTAACTATACTATACAGGTCGATGGCAGAGAAATACTTCAAAAGCTAAAAGTGCGTGAGATATGAGTGAGGGTGATAATAGTTTGCTTAACATGTGGTAGATATGGAGATACAGGTAAGTTTAAAGTGACTAAGCAACAGGATAGATAATACACAGTAGCAGTAGCATATGTGATGAGTCAATAAAAATTAAATGCAAATAGTCCGGTTAGCTATTTGGTTAATTATTTAACTAACTTTTGGCTATGGGGTAGAAGCTGTTCAGGGTCCTGTTGGTTCCTTGGTGCATAGGTACCAATTGCTTTGCTGTAGCAGAGAGAAAAGTCTTTGATGTGAGCGGCTGGAGTCTTTGACAATTTTTAGAGCCTTCCTCTGACACTGCCTGGTATAGAGGTCCTGGATGGCAGGGAGCTCAGCCCCAATGATGTACTGGGCTGTATGCAATACAAAAAAAATATATGTATGTTTTTTTATAAAACATAAAATGAGACATGCAGCTGCACCGCATTGTCTCTAATTAGGGATCCTATATAATTTTGTCTGTCCTTCACTCTGGTGTGGGTCGTTGTACGTTTCATATCATTATGTATATGTCACAAGTCACGGAGAAGTAAGTGTGCATTATTTACGTATATAACTCGTGTTTGATTTTTGAAACGTTACGTTTATATTGTTGTGTTTATTTGGTACGAACGTCTGTCTATCGAGTTTGTTTTGTGTGTGTAGTTCGGACATCTTTATTGAATATTCAGTAATTAAAGAATATGTCGGACTACTATCCCTGTGCTGCGTCTTGGTCTATGCATGCACCCTCATATGCCGTGTTTGCGTCCGCGGAGGGCGGGATGTAAACAATAACAGCAATGGCCGCCGTGAATTCCCTCGGCAAATAGTAGGGTCTCAGGCTAACGGCTAACATCTCAATGTCCAGGCTACAAAACTGTTCCTTAAGAGTAATATGTTTCGGATTACACCATCTGTTGTTAACAAATAAAGCCAGCCCCCCTCCCTTACCCTTACCGGAAAAAACGCTATCCCTGTCCGCTCTGATGGTCCGAAAAACCGCCGATAGTCACATTCTCTATGGGGATGTTATCATTCAGCCATGTCTCAGTAAAACACAATAGGCTAGCTTCCCGGTAGTCTCTTTGTCCATGGACCAGACCCTCAAGCTCGTCCATCTTGTTATGTAGTAATCTCACGTTGCCCATAATGATAGACGGTATAGCCGGCTTGTATTTCCTTAGCTTTGCTTTACACTTCTTTCCCGCCCTGCGTCCACGCCGTCGCCTTTTCAACTCGTCCGGACTTTCAAACTTTTCCCTGGGATGCAGCAGCGCTGAGTGTGCTAAACCCAGGAGCTAGGCTCGGTGGTAAATAATTGAGGACTCACGTGTACGTTCGGTGCTGAGGAAAATAAAAAGTGCCTCAGTGATTAAAAGGACTGCTAAAACCATAATCCTGAACTATTATAGTTCAACTGTTGCAAAAAACACTCACGAAAAACTGAACGAACAATGGGAGCATAGAATGCATCACTGGTACTTCCTGTTTGAAATTTTTGCCTGTAAGCGGGAATCAGGAGGATAGAGCTATGGTCAAATTTGCCAAACGGAGGGTGAGGGAGAGCTTTGTATGTGTTTCTGTGTGTGGAGTAAAGGTGATCCAGAGTTCTGTCATCTCTAGTTGCACAGGTGACATGCTGGTAGAAATGAGGTCAAACGGATTTCAGTTTCCCTGCATTATAATCACCGGTCACTAGGAGCATTTGGTTAAGCATTTTCTTCTTTGCTTATGGTCTTATAAAGCTTGTTGAGTGCAGTCTTAGTGCCAGCATCGGTTTCTTGTGGTAAATAGACAGCTACGAGACATATAGATGAAAACTCTCTTGATAAATAGTATGGTCTAAAGCTTATCATGAGGTATTCTAACTCAGGCGAGCAGAACCTCGAGACGTCCTTAATATTAGAGATTAGGCCTCAGCTGTTGTTAACAAAGAGAGGTACACCTCCCCCTTGAGTTTACCCGAAGCTGCCATTCGGTTCTGTTTTTATCAAAGAGAGGCACACCTCCCCTTGAGCTTACCCGAAGCTGCCATTCGGTTCTGTTGTTAACAAGGAGAGGCACACCTCCCCCTTGAGTTTACCCGAAGCTGCCATTTGGTTCTGCCGAATCATACAAAAACCAGCTACATCGTCCATGTCCATGTTTATTCTCCAGTGATTGCACGTCGGCCAATAGAACGGAGGGCAGAGGTGGTTTATTTACTTGTTGACGCAGTTTCATCAGGGCGCCGCACGTTGGCAGCCTCTTCCTTTTCAGAGTTTCTGGGATTAGGACCTAATCTGGGATGAGCAGTATGTCCTGACAAGTAGAAATCTTCATCCAAATCCAGGTTAGTGAACGCGGTCATAAGAAACATTATGTACAAACAAAAGTTAAGATTAGCGCAACAAAATAATATATAAATAGCAGAATTGGTCAGGAACCTGTAAAACGTCAGCTTTCCGTTGCAGCGCCATTCTTTTCAAGGACAAGAGAAGCTAAGAATATAGAACAAACTGTCTGTCCAGCTAGTCTATTAGAGATTTTTCCAACTTTGTAACCATAAGACAGAAAAAACATATGACATACTAAATATATCAGGACCTGCAGCACACAAAACCCTGAAAACACTCAGGGAATAGACAGAGGACAAATGGTGACGCAGGGGTAAGAGGTAGCCTGGTGGAGAGGGAGAGAGAGAGAGAGAGGGGAAAGAGTTAGCCTGGTGGAGAGGGAGAGAGAGAGAGAGAGAGAGGGGAAAGAGTTAGCCTGGTGGAGAGGGAGAGAGAGAGAGAGAGGGGAAAGAGTTAGCCTGGTGGAGAGGGAGAGAGAGAGAGAGAGGGGAAAGAGTTAGCCTGGTGGAGAGGGAGAGAGAGAGAGAGAGGGGAAAGAGTTAGCCTGGTGGAGAGGGAGAAATTCAGAGATTCAGACCCAGAGGTAGGTGCAGGCTAGGGGGCTGAGAGAGGGAGAAGGCTGCCTGGGGGAGTTCTCAGCTGAGGTAGCATATACAGCACTAGAGAGAAGAAGCGGAGGAGAGGAGGAGACGAGGGGGGGGGGAAGACTAGGTCATGACTCGTGTAGGAATTACGCCACCTGAAAATAATGAAGGAGCAGACGAGGAGGAGAGGAGAAGAGGAGATGAGGAGGAGAGGAGGAGAGGAGGAGAGAAGGAGAGGAGGAGAGGAGGAGAGTTGACGAGAAAGTGGAGGAGCATTGTGTGGGTAGAATGAACACTGGAAGCAGCTACCACTGTGTGTGGGTGATAAAAAGAGCGTAGGACTGCTCCTGATAGAAAGAGAGAGAGAGAGAGAGAGAGAGAGAGAGAGAGAGAGAGAGAGACAGAGAGACAGATTGATGGTGGGCTAGTGTGTGGGGGAGTAAGAAATGGTGGGGTACACACAAATCATGACTCTGTATATTCTTCTGTGTGAGTGTGTATGGGTATGTAAGTGTGTGAGTGTGCTTGTGTGTGTGAGTGTGTGCTTGCTTTCTGGTATGTCTTGAGATTATATTCTACATACACAGTGCTGTATGCCCACTGGAAGAACTAGAGAAACTAAAAACCAAAGTGGAAAGTCAGTAAAATGGTACCATTACCACTGCCCTCCACTTGAGCTCTCCCTCCCTCTCTCTCTCTTTCTCTCTCTCTCACTGTCAATTCAATTCAATTTTCATTTTAAGGGCTTTATTGGCATGGGAAACATACGTATGCAAGTGAAATAGAAAATAAAAAATGAACAATAAATATTACACTCACAAAGGTTCCAAAAGAATAAAGACATTTCAAATGTCATATTATGTCTATATAGTGTTATACTGATGCAAATAGTTAAAGTACAAAAAGGAAAATAAAAAAACATTGACAAAAATATATAGGTTGTATTTACAATGGTGTTTGTTCTTCACTGGTTGCCCTTTTCTTGTGGCAACAGATCACACATCTGTGATTGCACACTGGTATTTCACCCAATATATATGGGAGTTTATGCAAATTGGATACATTTGTGGGTCTGTCTAATCTGAGGGAAGAATGTGTCTCTAATATGGTCATACATTTGGCAGGAGGTTGGGAAGTGCAGCTCAGTTTCCAGCTAATTTTGTGGGCAGTGTGCACATAGCCTGTCTTCTCTTGGCAGCCAGGTCTGCCTACGGGGGCCTTTCTCAATAGCAAGGCTATGCTCACTGAGTCTGTACATAGTCAAAGATTAGGGCCAAATAGCATTCTAGTTTGCTCAGTTTTTTTGTTAATTCTTTCCAATGTGTCAAGTAATTATATTTTTGTTTTCTCATACTTTGTTTGGGTCTAATTGTGTTTCTGTCTTGGGGCTTTGTGGGGTCTGTTTGTGTTTGTGAACAAAGCCCCAGGACCAGCTTCCTTAAGGGACTCTTCTCCAGGTTCATCTCTCTGTAGGTGATGGCTTTGTTATAGAAGGTTTGCGAATCGCTTCCTTTTAGGTGGTTGTAGAATTTAACTGCTTTTTTCTGGATCAGCCTAATTATTTTCTTCATACAATATTTGGTGTTTTACATTGTACACAGAGAATATTTTTTGCAGGATTCTCAATTTGGTGTTTGTCCCATTTTGTGAATTCTTGGTTGGTGAGCGGACCCCAGACCTCACAACTTTAAAGGGAAATGGGTTCTATAACTGATTCAAGTATTTTTAGCCAGATCCTAATTGGTATGTCGAATTTTCAGTTCCTTTTGATGGCATAGAAGGCCCTTCTTGCCTTGTCTCTCAGATCGTTCACAGCTTTGTGGAATTTACCTGTGGCGCTGATGTTTAGGCCGAGGTATGTATAGTTTTTTGTGTTCTCTAGGGCAACATTTGTATTTGTGGTCCTGACAACTGGACTTTTTTTGGAACACCATTATTTTAGTCTTATTGAGATTTACTGTCATGGACCAGTGAAGTGATACTATAGTGCCTAAACTAATGTCAGAGACGTGTCAGGCCTGAGGCTGAGAGAAGGAGGAGTCAAGATCCATCTTTCTCCTCTAATGGACACTGAGCCCTCTGTTTGAGATAGAGTTCCCCTTAGCATTACTAATTAAAGGTGAAGATGCATTTACCCTCTAGTCAACATCCAACTTGACTTTTAGCTAGTGGAGCAAAGAGCCCAAAAAGTGCATCTCCAGCAAACCCTGTTCTGGGTTCTGAGTCTGCATCCAAAGTAGAGGGTCAAACCTTGTTCTGGGTTCTGAGTCTGCATCCAAAGTAGAGGGTCAAACCTTGTTCTGGGTTCTGAGTCTGCAGCCAAAGTAGAGGGTCAAACCCTGTTCTGGGTTCTAGAAGGTCAAACCTTGTTCTGGGTTCTATAAGGTCAAACCCTGTTCTGAGTTCTAGAAGGTCAACCCGAGGTATAACTTCCACATTCAACTCTGCAGGCCCCAGTTCAGTCAAGAGACAACAACAAGACATGGAAGAACAGGAAGCTCCAATCTGGTGTGTGTGTGTGTGTGTGTCTGTGTGTGTGTGTGTCCTCCCTGTGGTGTAGAGGCAAAGATCTCCAGTGAGACTGTGCATTCACTGGCCCATCTAACACATTGTGAAGCCATGCAGCTCTTTACTACATGTAGAACACCAAAAGCATTCTTGGCATTCCTCTCATAAAGTATAATAAATACTATAACACTGTTGTCCTGCTGGTATACTCTGTTTCATGTGACAGTGAAAGAGAGTCATTGTACATTTATAATACATGTATATTTTAGTAGTTTAGCAAATGCTCTCATCCATAGTGACTCAAACCAGTAGTACGAATGAAACTTTAGGCTGCATACCAGCTGTCTGATATTGCCTCTTTAGGTAAAATAAGTTTCAAAATAGAACAGGTTTTCATTGTGTGGTTTCATTAGTTCTCATAACATTCCGTATACAGATTATGCAGGCAAAAGCTGATCAAGAAGCTTCTGATAAATGTTACAACTGAAAATACATAAATATTTAAAGTAGCCTATCATCACATCAAATCAAATGAAATCACAGTCATTGACCAATCACTTCTAAGAATTGTAACAGCATACAATTCTGTAAAGTGCTACGCTATTCCCACTATACTATTCCCTATCCGTTCAAACCTGATGCTGTAACAACACATTGCATCAAATCACAGTTACAGTGGGGGATAGTTTAAATCCCTGGCCATGCTATCCCCAGTTTAAATCCCTGGCCATGCTATCCCCAGTTTAAATCCCTGGCCATGCTATCCCCAGTTTAAATCCCTGGTCATGCTATCCCCAGTTTAAATCCCTGGCCATTCTATCTCCAGTTTAAATCCCTGGCCATTCTATCCCCAGTATAAATCCCTGGCCATGCTATCCCCAGTTTAAATCCCTGGCCATGCTATCCCCAGTTTAAATCCCTGGCCATTCTATCCCCAGTTTAAATCCCTGGCCATGCTATCCCCAGTTTAAATCCCTGGCCATTCTATCCCCAGTTTAAATCCCTGGCCATGCTATCCCCAGTTTAAATCCCTGGCCATTCTATCCCCAGTTTAAATCCCTGGCCATTCTATCCCCAGTTTAAATCCCTGGCCATGCTATCCCCAGTTTAAATCCCTGGCCATGCTATCCCCAGTTTAAATCCCTGGCCATGCTATCCCCAGTTTAAATCCCTGGCCATGCTATCCCCAGTTTAAATCCCTGGCCATTCTATCCCCAGTTTAAATCCCTGGCCATTCTATCCCCAGTATTCCCATCCATTCATACCTGATGCTGAGATTTCTCCTTTAAATCTCCTGTAATCCCATAGCACACTGTAACTTCCACTTTGTCCAATTTTCACTCTGTAGTCTCTCCAATCTGCAGTCCTGAAGCCTGACAACTCAGAGATGGAATGTAGCTCTCTTTTATCTGACAAAATAAGAACAGACTAACTCCCACCGCCTCCTCTCCTCTTTCCTCTCCTCTCTTCTCAAACCACCTGACCACTTGCCCTTTCTCCTCCTCCTCCGTTCAACCATTCGTCCCTCTCTACTCGCTGTAACTGTTCAGGAACTTTCTCTGTGATTCTACACTTACCACTGACATATACAAACAAAGCAATTATCCTATCATTTGATCATATCTGCTCTTTGGCCTAGTGCTGTTAAAATAGGTTATAGCAGCATCACAGAAACACACACATACACACACACACACACACACACACACACACACACACACACACATGCAAACACACACACACACAAACAACAAACATTTGCACACACGCGCCGGCAGCGGGTGCACAGACCTGTAGAGTCCAGCGCCTCCTCTATGAGGTCATCACAATCCAGCTGCAGAGATAGGGAGAGAGAGAGAGAGAGAGAGAGAGAGAGCGAGAGAGCGAGAGAGAGAATGACGGGGGAGGAGAGAAAGGGTAGGCGACAGGGTCAGAAAACTCCTACACACGCCCACCAAAGCTGCAGGCAAGGACAAAATACACAGAGAGAGCTGAAAGCCAGCACAGCAGCAGGCAACCACACATACACACATACACACAAACACACACATACACAGTCAGTACCTGGGGAGTAGTGGAGGGTTCCAGGTAGCTGAAGAGTCTGCTATCTTCTCGGGAGTGTGGGAGAGAAAGATGTGGAGAGAGAAGAGGTCGAGAGAAGAGTCTCTCTCTCTCTCTCTCTCTCCCTCTCTCTCTCTCTCTCTCTCTCTCTCTCTCTCTCTCTCTCTCTCTCTCTCTCTCTGAGTTATGGCAGCACAGCCCTGTGTCTCTCCTTCACTTTTTTCTACAACTGACTGTCTGTGTGCTCTGTGTGCTATGTGTGCTCAGTGTGCTCAGTGTGCTGTGTGTGCTCTGTGTGCTGTGTGTGCACTGTATGCACTGTGTGCTGTGTGCTCTGTATGCTTTGTGTGCTGTGTGTGCTATGTGTGATGTGTGTGCTCTGAATGCTCTATGTGCTGTGTGTGCTCTGTGTGCTGTGTGTGCTCTGTGTGCTGTGTGTGCTGTGTGTGTTCTGTGTGCTCTATGTGCTCTATGTGCTGTGTGTGCTCTGTGTGCTCTGTGTGCTGTGTGTGATGTGTGTGCTGTGTGTGCTCTGTGTGTGACCTGTGAGCTGTGTGTGCTGTGTGTGCTCTGTGTGTGCTCTGTGTGCTGTGTGTGCTCTGTGTGCTGTGTGTGCTCTGTATGCTCTGTGTGCTCTGTGTGCTGTGTGTGCTCTGTGCTCTGTGTGCTGTGTGTGCTCTGTATGCTCTGTATGCTCTGTATGCTCTGTGTGCTCTGTGTGCCCTGTGTGCTCTGTGTGCTCTGTGTACTCTGTGTGCTCTTTGTGCTGTGTGTGCTCTGTGTGTTCTGTGTGCTCTGTGTGCTGTTTGTGCTCTGTGAGCTATGTGTGCTCAGTGGGCTGTTTGTGCTCTGTGTGCTGTGTTTGCTCTGTGTGTTCTGTGTGCTCTGTATGCTGTGTTTGCTCTGTGCTCTGTGTGCTGTGCTGTGTGTGATGTGTGTGCGGTGTGTACTCTTTGTGCTGTGTGCTGTGTGTGTTCTGTGTTCTCTGTGTGCTCTGTACGCTCTGTGTGCTGTGTGTGCTCTGTATGCTCTATGTGCTCTGTGACTGTGTGTGCTGTGTGTGCTCTGTGTACTCTGTATGCTCTGTGTTATGTGTGTGCTCTGTGTGTGCTCTGTGTGCTGTGTGTGCTCTGTGTGCTCTGTATGCTCTGTGTGCTGTGTGTGCTCTGTGTGTTCTGTGTGCTGTTTGTGCTCTGTGAGCTATGTGTGCTCAGTGTGCTGTTTGTGTTCTGTGAGCTGTGTGTGTTATGTGTGCTGTGTGTGCTCTGTGTGTTCTGTGTGATGTGTGTGCTCTGTGTGCTGTGTGTGTTCTGTGTGCTGTGAGTGTTCTGTGTGCTGTGTGTGCTGTGTGTGCTCTGTGTGCTGTTTGTGCAGTGTGTGCTGTGTGTGCTCTGTATGCTCTGTGTGCTGTGTGTGCTCTGTGTGCTGTTTGTGCTATGTATGCTCTGAGTGCTGTGTGTGCTCTGTGTGCTCTATGTGAGCTCTGTATGATGTGTGTGCAGTGTGTGCTCTGTGTTTGCTCTGTGTGCTCTATGTGCTATGTGTGTTCTGTGTGCTGTGTGTGCTGTGTGTGTTCTATGTGCTGTGTGTGCTCTGTGTGCTGTGAGTGCTGTGTGTGCTCTGTATACTCTGTATACTCTGTGTGCTGTGTGTGCTCTGTTTGCTGTTTGTGCTATGTATGCTCTGTGTGCTGTGTGTGCTCTGTATGCTCTGTGTGCTGTGTGTGCTCTGTGTGCTCTGTGTGCTGTGTGTGCTCTGTATGCTCTGTGTTCTTTGTGTGCTCTGTGTGCTCTGTGTGCTCTATGTGCTGTGTTCTGTGTGCTGTGTGTGCTGTGTGTGCTGTGTGTGTTATGTGTGCTGTGTGTGCTCTGTGTGCTGTTTGTGCTGTGAGTGCTGTGTGTGTTCTGTATACTCTGTGTGCTGTGTGTGCTCTGTGTGCTCTGTGTGCTGTGTGTGCTCTGTGTGCTCTGTGTGCTGTGTGTGCTCTGTGTGTGCTCTGTGTTTTCTGTGTTTTCTGTGTGCTCTGTGTGCTCTTTGTGCTGTGTATGCTGTGTGTACTCTGTGTGCTCTGTGTGCTGTGTGTGCTCTGTGTATTGTGTGTGCTCTGTGTGCTATGTGTGCTGTTTGTGCTCTGTGAGCTATGTGTGCTCTGTGTGCTGTGTGTGTTATGTGTGCTGTGTGTGCTCTGTGTGTTCTGTGTGCTCTGTGTGCTGTGTTTGCTCTGTGTATTCTGTGTGCTGTGTGTGATGTGTGTGCTGTGTGTGATGTGTGTGCTCTTTGTGCTCTGTGTGCTCTGTGTGCTGTGTGCTCTGTGTGTGCTCTGTGTGGTGTGTTTGCGCTGTGTGCTCTGTGTGCTCTGTGTGCTGTGTGTGCTGTGTGTACTGTGTGTTCTGTGTGCTGTGTGTGCTGTGAGTTCTGTGTCTCTCTCTCTCTCTCTCTCTCTCTCTCTCTCTCTCAATTCAACTCAATAGACTTTATTGACATGGCAAGTTAGATTACTTATATTGTCAAAATATACAACAAATAACAACAATGGTGGGACCAACAGAAATAATATTGAGTAGTGTAAATGGGATTACCATTAACAGCAACTACAACAACAATATTATTGACAATAACAATACATTCAATAGTAGTAGACCAGTCTCAACCGGACTGAGAAGACACATGGCATGGTAGGAAAGACAAAACCAAACTTAACCGGAAATGTCATTGACGTTACATTAAACTTTTCACTGGCTGTCCCTCGGGTTGTGTTTTTCTCTCTCTCTCTCTCTCTCTCTCTCTCTCTCTCTCTCTCTCTCTCTCTCTCTCTCTCTCTCTCTCTCTCTCTCCAGTGTTCACTGCTAATGAACAGCTCTCAATCTAACAGTATGTGCCCTCCCCTCACCCCCCCCCACTCTTCTCTTTATTCCTCCCTCCTTTCTTTACCTCGTTCACTCTTTATCTCTTTCGCTCATCTCACAAGCCAGAAATGCATTGAGTCAGAAAATATGACTCTAGAGGATTAGACAAGAGAACAGTAGAAGAGAAGAGAGGAGGGGAGAGATGCCCTTGCTTAACCCCTCGCTGGCCTCCCCCTCCCTCTCTCCCTCCCTCCCCAGAGGATGTTCATATCACAACACTGTCACAAAGCAGGAAGTGCTCACACATGAATCTGAATGATAACAATGTTCAAAACAAGTTGTTTTTCTATATTTGGACAGCACAGAGAAACCAACTCATGCATGTGATGTGACAGAACTCACTGTAAATACTGTAGAGTGCATATAAATATTTTGGTAAGTGACTGTGCGTGCAGGTGTGCGTGTGTGTGTCTGTGTGTCTGTGTGTCTGTGTGTGAGAGAAAGAGAGAGAGAGAGAGAGAGAGAGAGAGAGAGAGAGAGAGAGAGAGAGAGAGAAACAACATCCAGAGTCAGTAAGATAAGAAAAGCAACAACAGACAGAGAGATTGATGTCTCTTTATGTGAGTGAGTTCTGAGATGAAGCCAGTCAGGCCTAGTTCCATATCTCGCTGCAGTCAAGAATAGATTTATCTAGCCTGAGTGCCAGTGGTGGAAAAAGTACTACACTCTCATGCTTGAGTTAAAGTAAAGATACCTTAATAGAAAATGACTCAAGTAAAAGTGAAAGTCACCCAGTAAAATACTAAGTGAGTAAAAGTCTAAAAGTATTTGGTTTTAAATATACTTAAGTATTAGAAGTAAATGCAGTTGCTAAAATATACCATGAGAATGCCATGAGTGTGCAAAGCTGTCATCAAGGCAAAGAATCTCAAATATAAATACATTTTGATTTGTTTAACACTTTTTTGGTTGCTACATGATTCCATATGTGTTATTTCATAGTTTTGATGTCTTCACTTTTATTCTAAAATGTAATAAATAGTGCGGGGGTGTATATATACTGTACATATATACTGTACATATTTACAACTGATAAATGTCCATTGTGGAGTGGGGGCAGGATAAATGTCCGGGGGGCAGGGGGAGCAGATAGCTGCCGAGTGGTGGCTATTTAGCAGATGGTCTGGGGGAAGAAGCTATTGGCCAGTCTGTCAGTTTTCGCCATAATGGAAGCGGGGAGAACAGGCCGTGGCTCGGGTGGTTGAGGTCCTTGATGACCTTACGTTATACATTTTAGAAATTTCCCAGACGTTCTTATCCAGAACGACTTACAGGAGCAATTAGGTTTAACTGCTTTGCTCAAGGGCACATTGACAGATTTTTCACGTAGTCGGCTCGGGGATTGGAACCAGCGATGCAGCCCGACAGTATGCTCTCGATGGTGCTCCTGTAGAACGCAGTAAGGGAATTTTTTTTGTTGCCTTTTATGTTTATTCCATGGCCAACCATCTCTCTAGCTGCCCCTTTTAAGCCCCATGGTCCCTCAACTTCAGACGCTTTGGAACCATCTTATCTCTATAAACCCACCCTACCTTCACCCATCTTATCTCTATAAACCCACCCTACCTTCACCCATCTTATCTCTATAAACCCACCCTACTTTCACCCATCTTATCTCTATAAACCCACCCTACCTTCACCCATCTTATCTCTATAAACCCACCCTACCTTCACCCATCTTATCTCTATAAACCCACCCTACCTTCACCCATCTTATCTCTATAAATCCACCCTACTTTCACCCATCTTATCTCTATAAACCCACCCTACCTTCACCCATCTTATCTCTATAAACCCACCCTACCTTCACCGATCTTATCTCTACAAACCCACCCTACTTTCACCCATCTTATCTCTATAAACCCACCCTACCTTCACCCATCTTATCTCTATAAACCCACCCTACCTTCACCCATCTTATCTCTATAAACCCACCCTAATTTCACTCATCTTATCTCTATAAACCCACCCTACCTACACCCATCTTATCTCTATAAACCCACCCTACCTTCACCCATCTTATCTCTATAAACCCACCCTTCCTTCACCCATCTTATCTCTATAAACCCACCCTACTTTCACCCATCTTATCTCTATAAACCCACCCTACCTTCACCCATCTTATCTCTATAAACCCACCCTACCTTCACCCATCTTATCTCTATAAACCCACCCTACCTTCACCCATCTTATCTCTATAAACCCACCCTACCTTCACCCATTTTCCATATGCTGCTTCCTTCACTTGTTCTTCTCTTGATGTGATAAGGTCTAGACTCAGTAACACGTTTCAAAGTGTTGTGGTCTAATGTTTCTGCTACATTTTTTCCACCTGTGTAATGCTGTCCTCCTCCTGCTGCTTATTCTGGGGTTCAGACTGAATGCTGTGGTAAATGTGCTGCTCACAACTGACAGAAGCAACATGGACCTGTTAAATTGACAAGAATGGTGTTGATATAGCTGCGTTAAGGCATGGCTTCCTTGTTTTGAGTCTGCTAAGTGTGTTGCTCATTCTGCTGGAGTTGACATAGTATTTTATATAAAAGCTACCTTAGGCACACAGTTTTTCCATTTGTAACTCACCCACCAAAATTACAATATGCTGTTTTACTATTTATTTGTGCTGGTCTAATTCCTATAATTTCCCAGCAGAAGAATCTGTGGGCTCTCTGATAATAATAATAGTTCATATGTTGCTGTTCGATGTCCCAGCAGAAGAATCTGTGGGCTCTCTGATAGTAATAATAGTTCATATGTTGCTGTTCGATGTCCCAGCAGAAGAATCTGTGGGCTCTCTGATAGTAATAATAGTTAATATGGTGTGTCCCAGGTTCGTGGAATTGATGAATAAATAATTGTAATGTTTACTTAATTCAGATGTTTATATGTTATGTATAAAAAGCATACAGTTGAAGTCGGAAGTTTACATACACTTAGGTTGAAGTCATTAAAACTCATTTTTCAACCATTCCACAGATGTCATGTTAACAAACTATAGTTTTGGCAAGTTGGTTAGGACATCTACTTTGTGCAAGACACAAGTAATTCTTCCAACAATTGTTTAAAGACAGATTATTCCAATTATAATTCACTATATCACAATTCCAGTGGGTCAGAAGTTAACATACACTAAGTTAACTGTGCCTTTAAACAGCTTGGAAATTTCCAGAAAATGGTGTCATGGCTTTAGAAGCTTCTGATAGGCTAATTGACATAATCAATAGGAGTTGGACCTGTGTATGTATTTCAAGGCCTACCTTAAAACTCAGCGCCTCTTTGCTCGACATCATGGGAAAATCAAAAGAAATCAGCCAAGACCTCAGAAAATAAGTTGTAGACCTCCACAAGTCTGGTTCATCCTTGGGAGCAATTTTCAAACTCCTGAAGGTACCGCGTTCATCTGTACAAACAATAGTACGCAAGTATAAACACCATGGGACCACGCAGCCGTCATACCGCTTAGAAAGGAGACGCGTTATATCTCCTAGAGATGAACGTACTTTGGTGTGAAAAGTGCAAATCAATCCCAGAACAACAGCAAAGGACCTTGTGAAGATGCTGGAGGAAACAGGTACAAAAGTATCTATATCCACAGTAAAACAAGTCCTATATCAACATAAAAAAGCCAGACTACGATATGTTTGGAGGAAAAAGGGGGAGGCTTGCAAGCCGAAGAACACCTTCCCAACCGTGAAGCACGGGGGTGGCAGTATCATGTTGTGGGGGTGCTTTGCTGCAGGGAAGACTGGTGCACTTCACAAAATAGATGGCATCATGGGGAAGGAAAATTATGTGGATATATTGAAGCAACATCTCAAGACATAAGTCAGGAAGTTAAAGCTTGGTCGCAAATGGGCCTTCCAAATGGACAATGACACCAAGCAAACTTCCAAAATTGTGGCAAAATGGCTTAAGGACAACAAAGTCAAGGTATTGGAGTGGCCATCACAAAGCCCTGACCTCAATCCTATAGAACATTTGTGGGCAGAACTGAAAAAGCGTATGCGGGCAAGGAGGCCTACAAACCTGACTCAGTTACACCAGTTCTGTCAGGAGGATTGGGCCAAAATTCACCCAACTTATTGTGGGAAGCTTGTGGAAGGCTACTCTAAACGTTTGACCCAAGTTAAACAATTTAAAGGCAATGCTACCAAATACTAATTGAGTGTATGTAAACTTCTGACCCACTTGGAATGTGATGAAAGAAATAAAAGCTGAAATAAATCATTCTCTCTTCACATTCTTAAAATAAAGTGGTGATCCTAACTGACCTAAGACAGGGAATTTTTACTAGGATTAAATGTCAGGAATTGTGAGAAATTGAGTTTAAATGTATTTGGCTAAGGTGTATGTAAAGTTCCGACTTCAACTGTATATGTTCCTTGGTGTACACATCACTGATAAACTGAAATGGTCCACCCACACAGACAGTGTGGTGAAGAAGGCGCAACAGAGCCTCTTCAACCTCAGGAGGCTAAAGAAATTTGGCTTAGCACCTGAAACCCACACAAACCTTTACAGATGCACAATTCTTGTTGGGCTGTATCACCGCCTGGTACGGCAACTGCACCACCCGCAAACACAAGGCTCTCCAGAGAGTGGTGCCATCACTAGCACATTAGAGGCTGCTGCCAATAGGTATAGACTAGAAATCACTGGACACTTTAAGGAATGGAACATTAGTAACTTTAATAATGTTTACATATCTTGCGTTACTCATCTCATATGTATATACTGTATTCAATACTATTCTACTGTATCTTAGTCCATGCCACTCATCCATATGTATATAGGCCTAGTTCATTCCTTACTCAGATTTGTGTGTATTGGGTATATTTTGTGTAATTGTTAGATATTACTGCACTGTCGGAACTAGAAGCACAAGCTACACCCGAGTTAACATCTGCTAAACATGTGTATGTGACCAATAACATTTGATTTGATTTGATATGTATACATTGTTTACTATTTTGATTTCTTGAAAACAATGTAATTGTTGGAGTTCAAGTGTTTGACGTGATTGATGGGGGACTAGGTGCGTTCTTGTCAAATACATTATGATGCATCCACTGTGGGGCTCAATAGAAATCCCTACATTTGTTTTTTCCACATATATTCTATTACAGACATCTTAATGCATACTTTTAAATTATATTATGTGAGCTGAACATACAAATAAAAAATGTATAACAAAGTATATTTTTTTGCGATTACTAATGTTACTGTCTCCACTTCAACAAAAACATACTTAAATACATGTAATTTGGTTCTTGAAACATTGAATAGAAATACTGTAGAATTCCATTCATTCCTATGGAGGACTGCTCCTACTGGGGAGTGTCAACATGGCCGACCGGTGGCTTCAAAGCCTCTCAATGGCCAATACATAGCATCAGCAATCCAGGGTTTATATACAGTACATCATTGCTTGGAATTCCCCTGTCTGCTTGATGTTAGACTGGTGTGTCAGCTGTTGACTAGACTATTAAATAGGCTATAATACTGCTATTTGCAATAGACTGAGGTACTGCAGTTTTATTTTATTTTTTTTATTTTTTTTACACCTGCACAATCAACTTATTTTACATGGAACAAGCGTGATAAAAAAAAAAATCATACAGTGATTCACATTCACCCCACATAGGCTACAATCTCCTGCTTGGGAAAGCTTCTGCTGCTGCGTTTTAACTTCAAGCATAGCAGTGGTGCTGGGTGGTTGCTAAGCAACAAAATAAGTGAATCTGAGGTGCCTTTGAATTAGGGCATTTTAAAGTGCTTGTCTGGCTTACATAACAGCGACCTTACTGATCAAATACTTTGACAGAAAGCAGAATTTGGAATCATATGTTTGGTTGAGGAAGATCCCTATGATTTTTAGTAATCTTGTGAAATGTAAATCTTGCATTGTCACTCACACAGATATTGTAAAGGTTTAAATGTCTTCTGGTTTGTATAACAATTTGTTTAAGCGTTTCAAAGTGCATTGATACACTGTATCCCTAATGATCCCCAGGATCTACATTCTGTTATTTTATAGTTCTATGGAGTGCTGCTGTTGCCATGACAGCAGCAACAGGAAATGGGAAGAGTCCTTTACTGCCAGAAGAGATTAAATCATGGCCTGAAAGTTATTGCAGGGAAATAAATACACACACACACACACACACACACACACACAAGCGCACTCTCGCATGGACACACACACACATACACAAAACTCACACACACTATGATATCAAGGTAACATCAAATTATTTTGTGATTTTGCACATATGATTGTGTAATTTATCTCTATGCAAATATAGTCTCACCCTGACATACCCCTCTCACCCTCACAAGCCTACTCCCCCTCCCCTCTCCCGTCCCAACCCGTCCTCTTCCACGTCCCATCCCCCTGGCCTGCTGTCCTCTTCACCGTCCCATCCCCCTGACCTGCTGGCCACTTCCCCGTCCCATCCCCTGGCCGGCTGGCCACTTCCCCGTCCCATCCCCTGGCCGGCTGGCCACTTCCCCGTCCCATCCCCTGGCCGGCTGGCCACTTCCCCGTCCCATCCCCTGGCCAGTTGGCCACTTCCCCGTCCCATCCCCTGGCCAGTTGGCCTCTTCCCCGTCCCATCCCCCTGGTCCTACAGGGCCTGGTTAAAGGTAGTGCACCATACTGTATATGCATACTCTGTGTGTCTGTAGATAATTGATGAAGTCCCAGAATAATTACTAGCTCATTATGGAACAGAGCCCATTGAACAGGCCTCAGACACACAAACAAACAGCTCACACACACTGGGGAGCTCTCTCCGTCTCTCCCTCTCTCTCTTAATTCAATTTCAATTTAAGGGCTTTATTGGCATGGGAAAAATATGTTAACATTGCCAAAGCAAGTGAAGTAAAAAAAATGAACAGTAAACATTACACTCAGAAGTTCCAAAAGAATAAAGACACTCTCTCTCTCTCTCTCTGGATCAGTGAAGTGCAGCCTCCCAGTCTACGTGCCAGAGATCCACACAGATACAGCTTCCAATCAAAAAAATCATGGTAGTGTTTAGATACATATTCTAATCTCCCAAATTTACACAATACATTATTTACCTTTGATTTCTGTTGGACACAAAATAAGAGGAAACACAACTAAAACGAAACGCAAATGCATCAAACAAATTTGTAGAGTCGCATACTTTATGTAGTCATTGCGTGCTATGAATATGGGACAAAATACTACTACTTATTTATAAGAATAATACATTTTCAGCCCTACCTTTTGGAGAAAAAAGTATTACTTGTTTAACAAAATCTTTCACCGCCAGGCTAAGCAGCATCTCTCTATGAACATCAAGCATCAACACTGCCCTAGAAACCACTGATGGCTGCCCTGTTGGAGACACAGATAGAGAAAGACAGGGGTTATTTAGCCACAGTTATACTTGGACCCATTAACGGACAGGCAGACCTTGTTTGGGCTCCCGAGTGGCGCAGCGGTCTAAGGCACTGCATCTCAGTGCTAGTGGCGTCACTGCAGACCCTGGTTCGATCCCGGGCTGTATCACAACCGGCCATGATCTGGAGTCCCATAGGACCCTACACAATTGTCCCAACATCGTCCCGGTTAGAGGAGGCCGGTGTAGGAAGTCATTGTAAATAAGAATCTTAACTGACTTGCCTAGTTAAATAAAGGTTAAATAAAATAAATAACACAAATCACTTCAGTTTGGAATGGGAACTATTGTAGATGGGAGAACTTGATAATCATGTCATTAATTATTTATTATGACCAGTAGAGCCCACTGTTGCACCACTAAAGTAACTATGCATCATGATCTATGATTAATCACTTGCGCCCCCTGGTGGGGATAGTACAAACCTGAACAGTTGCCAGCTCAACATTAACAATGGAAAAAAACTCACACATGAATATAACAATTATTTAATTTCATCAGAGTGTTCATTATTCTGTCCATTGTTGTCATCCACACCACTAAGGGGGTATTCTTGACTTTTTCCCAAGTAAATCCAACTGGCAACCACAACATGTCCACACTCATTCAAACATCATGGAGTGGTTTGTTGATTAAAAACGTTTGTTTAATTTAAACAGAATTGTCACATTCAGAAAGGCACATAATACATGAGAACAGAATAATAATAATACATGCGAACAGAATAATAGGTCAATCATATTATGACCCACTGAAGATGAATAAGAGTCTGTAATAAATCTAATTCATGTTCATTGCATGAATCAAAACAGAGAAACAAAGAATCTTGGTAATGCTTCATTTTATAACCCACTGTTACTTATAAGTTAAAATGGTAATTACGTGATAATTGCATATAACACTTCAGTTTCGTTGAGATTCATTGAACCAAGCAAGTACCATCTAGGGTTGCAAAATCCGGTTCTGGAAAACCAGAATATTGTAACCCTAGTACCATCTTAAACCGGGTTGTAAAATAAAGCATTACCAGAATCCCATATTGTAAATAGTCAACAGCAGGTGAACAAAATCTAACCTGTCCGAGGTCCACACACAAACTAACAAACTAGAGTTGAAAGGTTATTAAAACAAACATACATTAGATATGGTCCGTCTTTGTCATGTGAAATCCTCACACAGATACCTGTTAGATACTAGTCCTCATACTAGTCTCTCTCCTCTCCTCAGACTCATAATCACACATCAGTCCATAAAATAGACTCCTTTCAAGGCTCATCAAAGACACCTGTACAGTGTCCTCTGTCCACTGTGGAGTATGTAAGGCTGCTCAGTTGTTTCTCATTGTAATAGAGTAGCTGTGCCTTATGTGTCCCTTTTAAGTAGAACTAACATAGAATATTAAAAGCCTGTTATATTAAATGAAGTGTGCTTTAATATAGACCACATGGAGAATTCAATCAATCTTAAAAATTCTGCATTTTGACATCCCTCTGTCCCTGTGTCACTTCTAGGAAGATTTTAACCAACTTCTAGGAAGATTTTAATCAACTTAATCCCAAAAATGTATCCAAGTTTCACCATCATTGTAAAGTCCTAGTTATTTTGTTGCTTTGACAAAGTCATTTATTTATTAGTGATTAATTTAAGTCTGTCCCTCATTTTAAGGTCAACCCTATTACATGAACTGAACTCTCGTTTTAATATGGTGGAACTATTCCTATTTAAATATTGTTTTCAAAAGAAACATTGAACATCCAATAGTCAAATCAAAGAGTAAAACAGGTGAGCTGGTTCTACTATTTTTGGCCATTTTATGGTGTTTTGTGGTGGAAAAGTGAGCGTTAAGCTTGCATTCAATTGCCACTCCCTGTTGGACCCAACAAGCTTCCATTCCCCTGTCACAAAGGGATTTATGGCTGATTTAAGAAGAAATCGTCAAACCTGTTACAGTCAACCATGTTACGGTCAACCCTGTTACGGTCAACCCTGTTACGGTCAACCCTGTTACTTTATTTGGCACTTAATAGGCACTTACTATAGTCTTATTTATTTTTTTACCTCGTGAGATGGGAAAACATGTTTTTTGTATTAAGTTGAACATGTGCTCTTTATGACAGAATGTTATAATTAGTTCAAATAAAAACGTACACTTCTCAAAAGTCCCCAAATTGGTGGAATGACCGAGCTATCACAGAAAAAGTGTTTCTCAGTGGGATAATAAAATAACCCTGATATCACAGTGTTGTAGACAGTCCACTATTTCCTCGAAGGACAACAAATCCTCAATCAGTCCCTCCTCCTCTCTGAGAAATCCTTTCTCATTCAAATTAATTATTACTATTAGAATTCCGTAAAACCGCATAAATAAAATCCCATCAGATATTTGAGTATTGTAAGAGAACTGAAAATGTGACACCGTGCTTATGTCTTTCTGCCATTTCAGTGTGGTTGTGGGCTTTTGAGGGCAGGCAAAAAATATTGTCTTGATGTTTATCGAGCAATAACCTGGTGGGAATACAAACCGATAAGAGACAGCTCGTCTTAACACAAACCCTCAGTGGCCTTAGTGGGTATGGATTCATCAGGCAACCATAAATTTACATCCCCCCCCACCCCCCCAACATTCAGACAGCACCCCGCCACTTCTCTATCTAGACAGGTCAACAGAGAAAACTATTTTCTAAATAAAAACAACAACAAAGTCGTAACAAAAAAAAAAATGATCGAACAACATATTGCACTTTTAAAATGGATCCAATAAAAGAAGAAAACCAAGTCAGTTTTAAAAGATGACAAACGTGTGACTGCAGGCAATAGGGAAGAAATTAGGAACGTCTGTAAGACATGAAACAAAATCCATAGAATGCGTCCCAAATGGCACCGTCACTATATAGTCCACTACAGGACCCATAGGGCTCGGGTCAAAAGTAGTGCACTATACAGGGGATAGGGTGCCATTTGGG
Organism: Thymallus thymallus; assembly: GCA_023634145.1. Taxonomy (NCBI): domain Eukaryota; kingdom Metazoa; phylum Chordata; class Actinopteri; order Salmoniformes; family Salmonidae; genus Thymallus; species Thymallus thymallus. Next base: position 27,238,282 of record CM042413.1, read on the forward strand.
ACATATACATTTAAAAACATAAAAAAAGATGTCCGTGTGTGTGTGTGTGTGTGTGTGTGTGTGGTGAGTGTGTACATGAAGACCCATGAACCTCTCTGACCATAAGACGACAGTGATGCGACAGAACTGTGCACGCTGATGATTGTGACATGACCAATCCACCAATCCCATCAGAGACAAGGGAGACTGAGATCCTATAGTATAATGAACAGTCAGTTAGTAACCATGCTTTAACCAAGTCCCCTGTCTAAACCCATCAGACTCTATCACACTCCTTCTGCACTATGCACCTTCTGATCTTCAGCACTATTCTGATGGAGTTTTGACTGAGTCCAGAGATCATTTGTTGCCATGTGCCGTTGTGGACCACATCATCCTCTTCTGACCAATGGAAATCTTAAGAGTGCAGTAGTCTCTCGTCATGGACTTAACATTTCGAGAACCAGCATTAATCAAGGATTACAACATTCTCAGCAGTCTGTTATGTTCTTGCACCTCACATTGACTTGATATTCAGTGTTATTCTGGGTGGTGAGATTAACCAGTCAGTGGCCATGCTTTGACAGCTCCATTCTCCCCCACCAGGCAGGCACACTGTAGATTCTAATCACTCATAAATATACTATTTTGATGTTCTGCGCTCTGAGATCCGTCCGGATATCATTTGTTGCAGTGTGTGGTTGTGGACAGCATTAGACTATTCTCCTCCATCAGGCTGACACCAGGACATTCTCCACAACACACTGAAGGTTCTCCCAGTTCTTCCAGAACAGCACCAGCAGACACATGCCCAGGAAGGTGCCCATCACGTGGCGTCGGCTCCTCAGGAGGGGCGCGGCGAACTTGGCGGCCGTGGAGACGCACACGAGGATCACGGTGACGAGGGCGAGCATGATGTTGATGCTCTTACCCAGAAGCACCCTGGCATCACTGGACTCGAGCTGTACCGTTTGTTGCTGCTGCTGCTGGAGCTCTAGCTTAGAGACCCGCGTCTGACATGACTCTAGAGCTTCCTGTAGAGGGGAAGAGAGAGAGACAGAGAGAGAGAGACAGAGAGACAGAGAGAGAGAGAATGAAACAGTGGTCAATAAAGCCTGTCTAGCAAACATAGCCTAGGGTTTAAACAGAGGAGCAATGGGATTGGTTTCATAATGAAGGCGTTTAAATGCCCTTTAATATGTCCAGTCCTCCTTCTCCTAGCACTTTATTTAAGATTAGCACTTTATTTTGAATCTTGTAATGAAAATAATTTTTGCTCTCAAGCCTCCCAGACACACTCATGAAAAATGTTGTGAGGAGCGCAGAGTGAGCCTCTGTTGCAGTTTAGCCTTGCTCAAGGGCACAATGGTAGTTAAGTAAGTAGTAACTTGTCTCGGCCAGAATGGCCCATAACAATGGCCCATAATGCAGGAGCTGTTTCTGTAGTGGGAGGCAGCTTGATGTACACCACCTGGACAGGACGCTATCTATCGTTTTTTTACCAGACCTTGGTAAAGTATCGTATGTAGCTATTATCCAGGGTGAAAGTAAATGTAATTTCTTCCAGGTAGAGGACTTCCATCCTATTTGAAAAATGTTGGGCGGCCTAATCCTAGAATTACATATAGAATCCCTATTTTACCTTGTGTGGTATAACCACAACCAGTCATGTTTTTATCTGATTGTTAAACAATCACTTCAAAAGGCTCCGGTAAGGCTGGCTGCCTGCGCACTTTCGTCCACTCTAAAATAATTCCTGCAGCCATACAGTGCACTGTGCACCCTCCATTTGATTAATGAAAAGAGACATCTCCCTGGGATAATCAAGGAGATGTCTCGAAAGTGTGCCTCCCTTCTCCTCTCCTCCCCTCCCCTCCCCTCTCCTCTCCTCCCCTCCCACAATACCTGTATGTCCCTGGCTCTCTCGTAGGCTTGGTAGGCTACTCTCTCCTCGATGCTCGCCAGCTCCTGTTTCAGGTCGGCTGTTTCCGCCTGGTGGAGCTCTGTCAGGTCATTCAGCTGGTCCTCCAACCGTTCATACCTACCAGGAAATAGAATAAGAATTGGCCATTCCCTCATACCTACCAGGAAATACACACATATACACAATGGTGATTGGTCATTCACCTACAGTTTAGGTACACAGCGACAAGAGCCACTGGAGACAAACAAAACAAAACAGCCAAATAAACAGCTGTTTTCCCAGCTTGGCATATAGAGGACTAACACCATCTATGTATTATACAAGTACCACTAAAGGTGCTGAGCATGCCAGCCATGTTGTTCCTGCTGTTGTAGCTATGACTGTGTTTAATGGAGGTTCACAACGCTGTGTGTTCTGACCTGTAGTTCACCTCCTGTAACATTCCTAAAACATTCCTACAACATTCCTACAACACTCTGTAAAGTGATCCAATTGCTGCCATGTACTAGTAGAGTTATTTAGTAGAAGCACACCTGTATCTCTCCTCCTGTAGCGTCTGGGTGATGAAGCCGTAGTCTTTCTTGAACTGGGTCCTGAGTGCCTCCATGTCCTCTTCCACCTGCCCCTGGGCCTCCCTGATCTCCCTCACCTCCTCCATGGTCAGACCAAGCCTCCCCTGGCTGTCCCCAGCCTCCAGGCTCTGTCCAGGAGTCACTGCAGCCCCCAAACCCCCTTCTAGACCCAGGCCAACCCCAAGAGCCACAGTGTTTCCGTTGCTGTCCGCAGACAGGGACGTGCCAGAGGAACACTCGTCGTCGCTGGTGTACTTGGGGGTCGTTGTGGCGGCGGGGGTTGCAGTCTTTCCGTCCACTATAGTGGCGCTGCCACTCAGAGCCCGCCCAGTGCCTTCAGAGTGGAAGGAAGAGGGCGTGTCCAGGGAGGTCTTGAGGTGGGCGATGTTGTCGGCACTGCCAAACCTGTTCCTGAAGAAAAAGAAAGAGGAACTTTTATTATCTATTGTCAGGACACAGTGGTCAATGTATGGTGGCATGATGATTCCCTATCCACTAAGGCCACTGAGGGTTTGATAAGACGATAAGACGAGCTGTCTCTTCTGTCTGAGACCCAGAATCAATCCCAGGGGGTTATCGCTTTGTTAGCTCACACACACACACACACACACTCACTCACGCACACACGCACATACACAGGTATGGTGGCCTGATAAATCTGTATCACCCCCCCACACACACACACACGCACATGCACATACACAAACACAGAGACAGAGGTATGGTGGCCTGATACATCTGTATCACACAAATACACACACACACACACACACACACACACACACACAGACACAGACACAGACACACACACGGTTGGAGCACACAGCCAGCATGCAGCAGTACCTGAGGAGGTTGGCAAAGTCCCGGGGCTTGCTGAAGAAGAATGGCGGTGAGAGTGAGACGCCGGGCCCTACAGTCTTGATCTTGTCCATGGGGTGTCGTCCACTACCGCTACTCACGTTGCTCATAGTGAGGCTCAGCCTGTCCTTGGAGGTCTCCTTGGGGCTGCTGTGGTGTTTGGAGCTGGTGTCCTTCTCACAGCTGTCCTTCATCTTCTTATGATATTGCTCCAACTTCTTCTGCATGTTAGCAATGCTGTGGGCAAAGGTTTTCAAGATTATTTGCATTTAAAGTGCATTTTACATTGTGTCACAACACAATTCACCAAAAAAAGGTATCACATGCATGATTGGGTATGGTTAAAAAGAGGTACCAAGAAGTGTTTGAAGTGTATTGGTGTGCTTGCTTCAGCAAAACCACTGTAGGTATTCAACATACTTCTGACATATCAGTATGAAAGCAATAAGGCCAGAGGGGATGTGATTTATGGCCAATGTACCACGGCTAAGGGCTGTTCTTACACAAGATGCAACACGTAGTACAGCCGCTGGATACGCGGAGTACAACCCTTGGATACAGCCCTGTGGAATAATGGTGCAGCAGGGGATGGCTGCTATTTGTGCTATTCTGTGTGTTTCTTTACATTGTTTGTAACTCATTTTGTACATAATGTTGCTGCTACCGTCTCTTATGAACGAAAAGAGCTTCTGGATATCAGAACAGCGATTACTCACCTCAAACAAATATTTTTTTCTTTAATGAGTCCAACGCGAAATATATACTGCTTTGTCGAGACAAGGCCAAAATCCCCGTCATCAGCGTGAAGAAAAGACAGAGGAAAATGGGGAGGAGGGCCTTGTAAGAACTTGCCGGTGAGTAGGTAAGCCACCACTACCCTCGGTATTATTGGCCAACGTGCAATCATTGGAAAATAAACTGGACCATCTACGATTAAGACTATCCTACCAACGGGACATTAAAAACTGTAATATCTTATTTCACTGAGTCGTGGCTGAACGATGACACGGATAATATAGAGCTGGCTGGGTTTTCCGTGCATCGGCAAGACAGAGCAGCTACGTCTGGTAAGACAAGGGTTTGTGTGTGTGTCTATCTGTCAATAACAGCTGGTGCGCAATTTTAAAGAATTCTTGAGGTATTGCTCTCCTGAGGTAGAGTACCTCATGAAAAGCTGTAGACCACACTATCTACCAAGAGAGTTCTCACCTATATTATTCGTAGCTGTCTATTTACCACCACAAACCGATGCTGGCACTAAGACCGCACTCAACCAGCTGTATAAAGCCATAAGCAAACAATACCACCTCAGTCACCGGCTTCATCAATAAGTGCATCGACAACATCGTCCCCACAGTGACAGTACGTACATATCCCAAACAGAAGCCATGGATTACAGGCAACATCCGCACCGAGCTAAAGGCTAGAGCTGCCGCTTTCAAGGAGCGGGACACTAATCCGGATGCTTATAAGCTATGCCCTCAGACAAACCATCAAACAGGCAAAGCATCAATACAGGACTAAGAATGAATACTACTACACCGGCTCTGGCGCTAGTCGGATGTGGCAGGGCTTGCAAACTATTACGGACTACAAAGGGAAACCCAGCCACGAGCTGCCCAGTGACACAAGCCTAACAGACGAGCTAAATGCCTTTCATGCTCACTTTGAGGCTTGAGGCAAGCAACACTGAAGCATGCATGAGAGCACCAGCTGTTCCGGATGACTGTCTGATCACACTCTCCGTAGCCGATGTGAGCAGGACCTTTAAACAAGTCAACATTCACAAAGCCATGCGGCCAGACGGATTACCAGGACATGTACTCAAAGCATACGTGGCCATCTGGCAAGTGTCTTCACTGACATTTTCTACATCTCCCTGACCAAGTCTGTAGTACCTATATGTTTCAAACAGACCACCATAGTCCCTGTGGCCTATATGAAAAGGAGGCCCGAACAGGCTCCTATTCACATCAACAGGGCTGTAATGGAGAGGGTTGAGAATTTCAAGTTCCTTGGTGTCCACATCACAAACAAACTATAATGGTTCAAACACACTAAGACAGTTGTGAAGAGGGCACAACAACACCTTTTCCCCTTCAGGAGACTGAAAAGATTTGGCATGGATCCCCAGATCAAACAATTTTAAATAAAGTACAGCTGCACCATCGAGAGCATCCGGACCTATTGTAGAATAATAGTGAAGACCTCACAACTATGAAATAACACGGAATCATGTAGTAACCAAAAAAGTGTTCAACAAATTAAAATATATTTTAAATTTGAGATTGTTCAAAGTAGCCACCCTTTGCCTTGATGACAGATTTGCACACTCTTGGCATTCTTTCAACCAGCTTCATGAGGTGTGCCTTGTTAAAAGTAAATTTTTGGAATTTATTTCCTTCTCAATGCATTTTAATCAGTTGTGTTGTGACAAGGTGGGGGTGGTATACAGAAGATAGCCCTATTTTGTAAAAGTCCATATTATGGCAAGAACAGCTCAAATAATCAAAGAGAAATGACAGTCCATCATTACTTTAAGACATGGTCAGTCAATCCGGAACATTTCAAGAACTTTGAAAGTTTCTTCAAGTGCAGTCGCAAAAACCATCAAGCGCTATGATGAAATTGGCTCTCATAGGACCGCCACAGGAAAGGAAGACCCAGAGTTACCTCTGCTGCAGAGGATACGTTCCAGCCTCAGAAATTGCAGAACAAATACATTTTTCATCGAGTTCAAGTAACAGACACATCTCAACATCAACTGTTCAGAGGAGACTGCATAAATCAGGCCTTCATAGTCAAATTGCTGCAAAAAAACCACTACCAAAGGACACCATCAGTTGATTTTGGGTTCCAACCGCTGTGTCTTTGTGATACGCAGAGTAGGTGAAAGGATGATCTCTGCATGTGTGGTTCCCACTGTGAAGCATGGAGGAGGTGTGATGGTGTGGGGGTGACACTGTCTGTGATATATTTAGAATTCAAGGCACACTTAACTAGCATGGCTACCAAAGCATTCTGCAACGATACACCATCCCATCTGGTTTGCACATAGTGGGACAATCATTTATTTTTCAACAGGACAATGAACCAACACACCTCCAGGATGTGTAAGGGCTATTTAACCAAGAAGCAGATTGATGGAGTGCTGCATCAGATGACCTGGCCTGCACAACCAACTGACCTCAACCCAATTGAGATGGTTTGGGATGAGTTGGACAGCAGAGTGAAGGAAAAGCAGCCAACAAGTGCTCAACATATGTGGGAACTCCTTCAAGACTCTCCAGCGCTCGAAGTTGCCAGGCTGCTCATTATTACGCACACCTGTCACCATTTTTACGCGCACCAGCGCTTCATAAGACTCACTTGGACTCAATTACCTCCCTGATTACCTTCCCTATATCTGTCACTCCCTTTGATTCCTTCCTCAGGTGTTATTGTTTCTGTTCCGTTGTTTCATGTCTGTACGCTACTTGTGTTTCTTGTTTTGTTCCTTGTGTTATTTATTATTAAAGTCACTCCCTGAACATGCTTCCCGACTCCCAGCAGGTTGAGAGAATGCCAACAGTGTGCAAAGCTGTCATCAAGGTAAAGGGTTGCTACTTTGAAGATTTGTTTAACACTTTTAGGTTACTACATGATTCCATATGTGTTATTTTATAATTTTGAAGTCTTCACTATTATTATGTAGAAAATAGTAATTATAATGAAAAACCCTTGAATGAGTAGGTGTATCCAAACTTTTCACTGGTACTGTATATACTAGGCGGTGTCAGAGGAAGGCCCAAATAATTGTCAAAGACTCCTGTCACCCAAGTCATAGAAATGTTCTCTCTGTTACCGCACGGCAAGCAGGACCGGAGCGCCAAGTCTAGGTCTAAAAGGCTTCTACCCCCAAGCCATAAGACTGCTGAACAGTTAGTCAGTTAGTTTATAAATAGATTTAAAGTGCATTTTACCCAAAGTCACAACGGCACTTCACAAAAAAACAAGGTTACAAAGAGGTAATATAAAGCAGTACCTGTGGGCTGACTTCTGGTTCTTCTTCTCAAACACCTGCTTGATGCGCCCCACCTGCATTTCCACATTTACATAATTAGACATTCAGCAATCAGACGCTCCTATCCAGAGTGACTTACGATCAGTGCATTCGTCATAGGTAGGTTTAACAAACGCTTATCGCAATCATCGCAAGTGAAACTTTCTTCAGTACTTCTTCTTCAGACACAATACGCAGCAAAACCAGTGCTAGCAAGAAATTAAGTATTCGTCAGGGTAAGAAAAGGTTTAGTTATACACCTGCTGCTTGTCGGCACTGTTCACCAATTCCAGGTACTCAGCCACATTGTCGTCACGTGCCTCCTGCTCAATCTTCAACTGCTCAGTCACCTAAAGTAAGATACTAACTTTATTATAAACATTTTGTTATGGCCTGGTGCATACGTATCAAGTTATAATCAACACCAACAAGACAGTCAATGAAAAATAATGTGCAGTCCATGTGCGATTCATTGAGGACTTCCTCATTTACCCGGAGGATCTTCTGCTGCAGGCTGTTGAGTCCGGGGGGCAGGGAGCGGTAGGAGGAGTCTAAGCTGCGGTGGGAGGAGTCTAGGTAGCGTTGGGAGTCTGGGATGCCGCTCAGATCCAGATCTAGGTTGTTCTCCGAACTGCCTCGACGCATCGACTCCGGAATGTTCAGGCTGTTCCCTTCGCCACTGCTCCGTTCCGTCTGGTGGAAACACAACCACAGAACCATCAGTCAATCAATCAATCAATCCCTTTATAGTCAGAAACTCCTCCAGACAGAGAAATGGATTGGGTAACACTTTACATAAAATGGAGGACATTTGCCACAGAACCTTCAGTCAGACAGACACTCAACGGAATACAATGCTTTACAACACAACACATCTTTATTTATCAATTATACAGTGACAATGGAAGATGTTCTTCTTAATGTCACCGTACCCAGCCCCACCACACAATGGATTTAGTAACACTTTACATAAAGTTTGTAAGTAGTTTATAAACTGGTAATCATTATTTTATAGATTGTTTATAAATCTGCTAAAATCTACATGAACTACAGAACTGCAAGTCAATCAGAACCAAAAGGATGTTTACTGAGAATGAGGAACTGTCTGTCTCGTGATACCAACTAAGCCACAGAGCTGTGGAGGACAGCCGGCCAACATCTAGGCAATAATACAATGTCACATTCATTGTAAAGGCATTATTTGGCACGTCTGTTATATTTTGGGACCCAGCTCCTAATTTGTTTACGCTGTAGCGTCCAGATGACAGGATGATTGCCATATTATGAGTTATGATTATGAGAAATGGAGCCTGTACATCTAGGTCAAAGATAATGAGCGAGCAACACACACATACACCGAGCGACAATCAGAAAATTCCCACTCTCCTATAGCATCAACATGTTTCTCATGACTGCACCACACCAAATCTCTACTAGAAAGTAGCTAGTCATTGGTTTTACTGTAATGCACCATTGTCCAATGACATCAACACAATGTACTTATTGTCCAATGATATCAACACAATGTACTTATTTTCCTATGGCATCAACACAATGTTCTTATTTTCCTATGACATCAACACAATGTTCTTATTTTCCTATGACAACACAATGTACTTATTTTCCTATGGCATCAACACAATGTTCTTATTTTCCTATGACATCAACAATGTTCTTATTTTCCTATGACATCAACACAATGTTCTTATTTTCCTATGACATCAACACAATGTTCTTATTTTCCTATGACAACACAATGTTCTTATTTTCCTATGACATCAACACAATGTTCTTATTTTCCTATGACATCAACACAATGTTCTTATTTTCCTATGACATCAACACATTGTTATTATTTGTCTATGCCATCAAGTCAACTTATCCTTTTCAAGTTCCTATGACATCAAGTCAACTCATCCTTTTCAAGTTCCTTCATCAACACATACAATTCCCCTCACTACTAGTAAGTGTTTTTTTTTGTTTTACTGTAATGCACCATTTTCCTATGGCATCAGCACACACATCATGCTGATCCAGTTGGACTAGAAATAGTATTTTAGGGAAGTGAAACAGTGGTACTAATCAGATATTTACTACCATGCTGGCACCGGAAACTAAGAGCTAGAATCTACACCACAACTGACTAGAAACAAACATAGGCCTACATTAAAGAAATTAATACTCTTTGGGATTAGGGTTTTTGTTGCCAGCTTTTTGTCAGATTTGCAGTGTGATGTTCACATGACCTTCACTAAAGTATAGCCTGTTACAGAGCTAACGACATTGAAGTGGAGCATATTTGCAAAACCTTGTGTAGGAATATTACATGTGTAAATATTAAAGTTCATAATTACTTCTCTAAGTGTTAACTATTTATAACACTGACTATTAAGGCCATGTGAGGTGAAAAGGCTGAAAGCATATAATTATTAAGGAAAGACAAACATAACAACAATATGCTAATCCTTGACCAATGCAGGTTCACAACAGCACTGTTAGCCTGAACTTTTGCAACACTGATTATGAAGGAAATGTGAGTTGAACATCATAAAACATACGACTGTAGGAGAATGTTGTAACTTAACACTTGATCAATGTACTTTCACACAGCTTGTTTCCCAAATGCCCTTTATAGTGCACTACTTTCACCAGGACCCACAGGGAGTAGAGCACTATAAAGGAAATATGATGCCATTTGGGACAACACAATGTGAGGTAAGGACAGATTGAACAACAACACAGCCTTATCCTCGATCAATGAACTGTAACACAGTTGGCTGGTTCTTAGACCAGCACGAAGGCTAACAATCACTAAACACATTGCGTGGGGTGTGGGTGTGTGTGGGTATGTGGTGATGATGATGGTTATGGTGATTGTAACCTATCCAGACTTCCCAGTCTTTCAATCCTACTTAATATTTCAGCGTAAGGTTACGTATTGCATGATAAGTTACATGACAGCTACCCGCCTGCCTCATGACTGGCTGTCAGGTGAAAGGTACAGGATACAGAAACAGGCTGGTTAAGTTGTTTTGACACACACACAACCAAAACACACAGGCACATTCAGATAAACATATTCAGCTCAATGCTTCCTCTTTTCATTCCACTGTCAGGAACCGTATTTTGTAAAACTGTATCAAGCTCTTGGTAGCCTATATTTAGTAACACCAAATTGCTGGAATTCTGAACATTGTGTTCATACAACATTTATACTGCCATTGGACTCTGGAAAAGTGGAAATGCGTTCTCTGGAGTGATGAATCACGCTTTACCATCTGGCAGTCCAACGGACGAATCTGGGTTTGGCAGATGCCAGGAGAACACTACCTGCCCCGATGCATAGTGCCAACTGTGAAGTTTGGTGGAGGAGCAATAATGGTCTGGGGCAGTTTATCATGGTTCAGGCCCCTTAGTTCTAGTGAAGGGAAGTCTTAACGCTACAGCATACAATTACATTCTAGACGATTCCGTGCTTCCAAATTTGTGGCAACAATTTGGGGAAGGCCATTTCCTGTTTCAGCATGATAATGCACCCGTGCACAAAGCAAGATCCATACAGAAATGGTTTGTCGAGATCGGTGTGGAAGAACTTGATTGGCCTGCACAGAGCCCTGACCTCAACTCCATCAAATTGGAAATTGGCCTAATTGCCCAACATCAGTGCCAGACCTCACTAATGCACTTGTGGCTGAAAGGAAGCAAGTCCCCGCAGCAATGTCCCAACATCTAGTGGAAAGCCTTCCCAGAAGAGTGGAGGCTGTTATAGCAGCAAAGGTGGACCAACTCCATATGAATGCCCATGATTTTGGAATGAGATGTTTGACACGCAGGTGTCCACATACTTTTGGTCATGTAGTGTACATAAAGTGCTTTCATTTCTAAACGGTTCATATTCACTTCTAGAATAGTATGAAAATACCCATAAACATTATATACTGTCGCCTCATATGAAACATTTCATATGAGAGAGAGATCTCAAAGCCAAAATACTGGAGCATAGAGCCACATTGAATATTTTAGCTTCATTGTCCAAATACACCGAGTCACCCAGCAACCAACAATGGTGCTCATTCAACTAACGTTAATGTCATTATTACATTAGATTTATCAGAAAGTCCATGTGAAGTCTGAGTAAAGTGTCAATCATTTATGTTGCACTGCATGTGTAATTTATGTAGACAGTAGTAGCTTTTATTTATTGCATATTCGTATGGTATACTGTATAGCTGTACTTGCTTATGATAAATAGCATTATTAGTGGTTGTTTGATTAAAGTGAAAGAAGTTTGATTACAGTCGGTGTCATCATGAGCAAGAGGAAGGGTGGCAGTGACACTCGTCAGTTTTTTGGGCTGACTCAGAAAATAAGAAAAGTAAGTTGAAAGCAGTGAGAAAATGAGTACCAGTCAGATGATAGAAGTATACAGTAGTACAAGAGATGAGTCAATGTTTCTTGATATAATAATCATTGCCATTCAGAAGTAGAAATGGTTAGTAATCCATTCCTGAACATCATGGTAAGAAACACCACTTGTTTACTGATAATATTTATTTCATGTTCACTCTGGTGCGTTCAGAGTAAAGAGAGAGCATGAGCATGCCGACAAGGCAGGGAGATCAGGTGACATGGAGGTGAGTGAGAAAAGGAGCAAATATTGATGGTTAAGACCGAATAATGACATCACAACAGTCTAATCTTAATTTAAGATGAGATATTCCTCTAAGTATGGCTTCTCAGTATGGCTTCTGAATATGGCATTTCAGATATACATTGTACTCTTTGTATTGAGTGCACAAAACATTAGGAACACCTACGCTTTTCATGACATAGACTGACCTGGTGAATTCAGGTGAAAGATATGATCCCTTATTGATGTCACCTACTTCAATCAGTGTAGATGAAGGGGAAGAAGGCATTTTAAGCATTGAGACATGAAGGGTGAATGGGCAAGACAAAATATTAAATTGTCTTTGAACGGGGTATGCTCAACAGTTTCCCATGTGTATCAAGAATGGTCCACCACCCAAAGGACATCCAGCCAACTTGACAACTGTGGGAAGCAATGGACTCAACATGGGCCAGCATCCCTGTGGAACGCTTGACTCCATGCCCCGACAAAATGAGGCTGTTCCGAGGGCAAAAGTGGGTGTAACTCAATATTAGGAAGGTGTTATAAATGTTTTGAGGACTCAGTGTACAATATAGGCCTACACAGGTCTTGTTAGGATGTGGGTTGAACCATTGTGGTTTTACAGATACACCAAAACGCTGATCTCTCTCTCTTAGTGTTTGTTTGATTAAAGTGAAATAAGTTTTTTTTTTTACAGTCAGTGTCATCGTCATCATGAGCAAGAGTTCTCTCTCTCTCTCTCTCCCTCCCTCTCTCTCTCCCTCCCTCTCTCTCTCCCTCCCTCTCTCCCTCCCTCCCTCCCTCCCTCTCCTCTCCGTGTGTGTGTGTCAAGCCTCGCTAAACAGAAGCCTCTTTCTTTGCAGATAACAACCCATTGTCCAGCCTCCAGCCTCCGCCCGGGACCGGACTGTAGTCCAACGGTCCAGCTAATGCATATGGATCCTCTGTCCTGAATCAGTCATTGTGAGTGTCCTGAATTCTGACATATGGGCCCTGGGAGGGACGAGTCTAAACTTATTGTAATATCTAAGATGGCGCCTATGTGGCATCCCCAAGAAAACACTGTATTTTAATCCTTCAGAAACTCAAAATGGTCCACTCTATCAGACTCCGAGAGAGAAGCTGGTCATGTCCTCTTTGATGAGGAAGTGCAGAGAAGTGTGTGTGTGTGTGTGTGTGTGTGTGTGTCTGGTCCGATTACCAGGGGTGTATTTGAGTTCAGAGAGCAACACAAACACCTGTCTGTTTCAGCCTCAGAGTTACCCAGAACATATTGCATGTTAGTCTGACTCTGGCACCACTGGAAAATGCTTGAGGCAACAGGTCTTCGATTTCATGCCTTTGGTTCGAAACAAATCGTTTAGGCTATTTTAGGATTAGATTAAAGCTGCTATTGGGGGTTATAGTACTGAAAGGTGCTGTGATATGAAACGGAGAAACAGAAATAGATTAACTGAAGGGAGAGGTTTGGTGCTCGGATGACTGCTATATTGACGACGCCTGGCTCGACACTAACGGTATAGCCTGCAGCTGAGGCAAAGCCAGACATGAAAGAATAATAGGCTCCTCATTTGAAAAACGAACTGAGTACATAAACATTTACTGCGCACTTGCTCCTTGTCACGGTAGAATTTATGCTGCTGTTCATCTTACGTTTCTACTTTACGTTTTACAGTCTACTTTTCTCTGGATGACAGGCTCTTCTAACTGGATCAAAGCTAGTAAGAAAGTGCACCGACTGTACTTCCATGTTGCTGTGGGGATGCCCTAATTTTCACTTGAGCTGTGCGGGCATATAGTGGGGTTCATATGTTCAGGTGCTCCTGGCTGAGGACTCCTGGCTCAACAGACAGAGAGTGGACAGAGGATGGACAGAGGATTCTGAAAATGTAAGGAGAACTCACTTTTGTGTTACCATGGCTGAGGCAAGCGCTGGCCATAGATTACGCTACTCTAACCCTGTCTGCTCCAGCAAGAGGGCTCTAGATTCACAGTGTTTAGCAGGCGATTATAGTGATTAAAAGTTTAATCATAATTCCGGTCCTTAACAACGGTGTCTCAAACTTCAATATGTCATGTTAGGTTGGTTTATTGTTTATTAGCTGGAGGGTGTGGCAACATTAAACTCAACCTGCCTGATCACTCACACACACACACACACACACACACGCTTCAATCTGAGTCATCCATCCTGAGTTCTTCAGTGCAGTGTGTCAGTCAAAAGAGATTGACAACCCACCCCACCCCAACACAACACAGCACACATCATTATCCAGGCCCCAGGAGGTATATCTTCAAATCAAATGTGTACATCAGGTGTAGACCTTACCGTGAAATGCTTACTTACAAGCGCTTAACCAACAAAGCAGTTTTTAGTTTTTAAAATATTTATTTTTAAACTAAAGCAACAAAAATATATTACACAATAAAATAACAATAACAAGTCTATATATGCAGGAGGTACCGGACTGAGTCAATGTGCGGGGGTACGGATTAGTTGAGGTAATTTAAGTAATATGTACATGTAGGTAGTGGTGAGGTGACTAGGCATGGATAATAAACAGAGAGTGGGGAGGTCAATGCAAATAGTCCAGGTGGCCATTTGATTAACTGTTCAGCAGTCTTATGACTTGGGGATAGAAGCTGTCAAGGAGCCTGAAAATTTAACATGTTTCAAGTTAAACTGTAGTTTGTTCAGTGAATGATTACTGTGAGTTTGAATAGAGTTTAGGCCATGTGTGTATACTAATTTAGAAAGGTTGGCCTAATCAGATAAGAGGAAATTGCCTAGGATCAGAGAGAAGGGTCAAGTCCAGGACAATGAAGATGGACAGGGTGTGATTCTGACATCTAGCTAAACAAAGAGAGGACCATGGACATTCTACAGGGGAGAGAAAGGAAACTCATCAGGGTCATAAAATGTATAGCTGGGGAGGTGACACCTACAAGAGGGTGGTGACTAATAGGAGGGAAGAGTATAAGATGTGTTGTGAAACGTTCTAAAAGTATGCACTCAGCTGACGGCATCCTGAGTAATAAACACATGAAACTTCTCTTGAGCTTTTGGTTTCAATTCCTTATTGCAAAGAGGTTTTTCTTTTTGACAAGCCTTTTGGACCTAGACTTGGCGCTCCGGTACCGCTTGCCGTGTGGTAGCAGAGAGAACAGTCTATGACTAGGGTGGCTGGAGTCTTTGACAATTTTTAGGGGCTTCCTCTGACACCGCCTGGTATAGAGGTCCTGGATGGCAGGAAGCTTGGCCCCAGTGATGTACTGGGCCGTACGCGCTACCCTCTGTAGCGCCTTGCGGTCGGATGCCGAGCAGTTGCCATATCAGGAGGTGATGCAACCAGTCAGGACACTCTCGATGGTGCAGCTGTATAACTTTTTGAGGATCTGAGGACCCATGCCACATCTTTTCATTCTCCTGAGGGGGAAAAGGTGTTGTCGTGCCCTCTTCACGACTCTCTTGGTGTGTTTGGACCATGATAGTTTGTTGGTGATGTGGACACCAAGGAACTTTAAGCTCTCGGCCTGCTCCCCTACAGCCCCGTCGATGTGAATGGGGGCGTGCGCTGACACGATCGCCAGTTGGACAGTGTTTCCTCTGGCACATTGGTGCGGCTGGCTTCCGGGTTTAGCAAGCAGTGTGTCAAGAAGCAGTGCGGTTTGGCAGGGTCGTGTTTCGAAGGACGCATGGTTCTCGATCTTCGCCTCTCCCGAGTCAGTACAGGAGTTGGGACAACACTGTAACTACCAAAAAGGATATAACGAAATTGGAGAGAAAAAGGGATAAAAGGTAGTTTTTAAAAAAAGAAATCCTCGCCGACATAATGTGCAAAAAATAGTCCTCTATCCTTTTCATTTCTGATTTTCGCTGACTTTCTAGCTTTAAAAAAAATAAAATAATTAGCGAGCTGGACACAGTCAAGAAACTTTATGAATGTAGGTCCATTATCATGTCTAAACGGATTGGACCCGCAGGCCGTATGTTTGACACCCCTGATGTAGAACCAACCAACAACTCAGACAATTGTTGTTTGGCCTTGGTCAGGTCCAAAAGAGCACTCTGTACTAATAGAAGATATTGCTCTAATATCTTGTGCTGTGAATCCCTTGGATCAATGATCTGAGTTATAATCCGATTTCATGTAATAACTAACATTACGCTCATATGCACACTACAATGGGGCATTGAGAAAGGCCAGTTATACTGCTGTTATAATCTGCCACAGTTGTTAAGCCTTTCCAACCTTGCACCCAAAATCTTTTGTTCCAAGGACTATGGAGTTTAGCACGCTGATTCTTGATTACGTCAATGGAAGCTCCAAAACTGGAATCAGTCAACAAGCAAAGTTTGAAATGTGTTGCCTACTTGTTGCTTTGAGTTTCTAGCGACTCCTTGACAAGAGGGTAGAAAACATTTCAAAAACTTGGCTTGTTGAATTGAATTGCATTTATTTGGGTAAAAACATATACAGCAAGAAGTACACTGTATTCCCAGAGGATAGCACTTGTTCTTATAACAACAAAGGGCCATAGTTATTTACCATCGAGAAGTGGTCCTCGATGGTAAATAACTATGAGTTATGTAATAAATAGTGTTAATAAGCCATATACTATGGGTGTTAAACTAATAAATAAGGGACAGACATTTTAACATATTGAGCTGTGTGTGATTAGGTAGCCAGAGGGGGAGGGAAGGATTGAGAACCCATTGCTCCTCCCCAGGGATTGTTTTAGTAAAATACACACAGACATTTTCTTAAGCAAACAGGAAGCTATGGCCCTTTGTTGTTATAAGGAAGTATATTCTGCAAGTCCACACAATAGACACAGGCCTACTTATCTGTTCTAACTATCATAACAACCTTAATGCAAGCACTTGCTGATTCATTGCAAGTGTGTAAAGGTAGGACAGGGACGGAATTGCAATGCAAATAAGACAATAACTCTATGATTAAAACACCCCCCCTCTCTCTCTCTCTCTAGGAGATAGAACAAAACAGCCCTTCAGTTCACACCATGCAGAGAAGAAGACACACACACACACACACACTATGAGAGAGAAGAAGGATCCTGTGGTGCTTTATTGGTATTCCTTCCAGGCAGCTGGTCAGTACTGATCCTCATGGAGACAGACACACCCCTCTGCCCCGCTGCTAGAGACATCCCTTTAGCTAGCCTCAGTGGAACGAGGGAGAGGGGTGAGGAGAGAGAGAAAGAGAGAGACAGACACAACCCTCTGCCCCGTCGCTAGAGACATCCCTCTAACTAGCGATGAGAGAAAAATATCGATAGTTACATATCAATACTATTTTGGACAATATTATATTGATACTTACTGTATATTAACTCAAAGTATCGATTTGCTAGGTAGCGTTAGCTCGCGCTAGTCGACTGTACCAGCACCAAAACTCTGCTATTTGTCATCCTATAGCTTGTTCTCCTCAATCCTCTTTTTAAAAATAGTTAGCTAACATGTTTTCAGCACTTTTATTTCCATGATTGTATGTCTCTTATGTCTCTCTGCAGCAGACATATAGTGATGAATATGTTTGGAACATCAAATGTAATTAAAATCACAGTATCGAATACATATTGTATTGGCACCTAAGTAACTTGATAATATTGTATCGTGAGGTCCCTGGCAATTCCCAGCCCTACATCCCGCTAACCTCAGAGCAGCGGACCAGGGAATGAGAAAGAGGGTGGGAGAAGGGAAGAGAGAGGGAGAGAAAAAGAGAGAGAGAGAGAGAGCCAGAGAGAGAGAGCCAGAGAGGGGGGGGGGGTAGTGCGAAAGCGAAAGAGAGAGAGGGGTAGTGCGAGAGAGAGAGAGAAAGAGAGAGGGGGGGTAGTGCGAGAGAGAGAGCGCGGGGAGGGTAGTGTGAGAGAGAGAGAAAGAGCGAGGGGGGGGTAGTGTGAGAGAGAGAGAAAGAGCGAGGGGGGGGGGGTAGTGCGAGAGAGAGAGAGAGAGAGGCATTCACAAGAACAGTTCTGAATGTAGTCAGAATGCATCCCCATCCCCTCCTCTTCCCCTCCACCTCCTCTTCCTCATCTGCATCCCACAGCTGTCCTTGTCCAGTCTCATAGTCTTTACAAAACACCTTGTAGAGTGTAGAGGTCCAACATGAATAACTCACTCCACACAAAAAAAAGCAAAACTGCACTTGTGTGCAGTTAACATTGTGTAACACACATGTGACCTGGGCTAGGCCTAACTAAGGAATGCAGAGACAGAGAGAGACAGAGGAGTTCAAACTTAGAAGTTTCCTAAGAGCTAATGACAGACTCATTTTGAATTACTTAAGCCCTTTTCCCATTATCTCAGACAGAGAGAAATTAGGGTTAAGTGCCTTTGCTCAAGAACACACTGACAGGTTTTTCACCTTGTTGGCTCAGGTATTCGAACCAGCGACATTTTGGTTACTCGCTCTAACAGCTAGGCTACCTGCCGCTGTCAATGCAGGGATATGCTGCTGGAAAGTAAAATAAGTAGTAGTGATATATATAAAAAAAAATTGTCATACCCGTGGTATACGGTCTGATATACCACGGATGTCAGCCAATCAACGTTGCATCACAGCTGGACCCCTGATCCTCCTGCATCAGGTTAAAGTTCACAATGGGGATTTCAGGGGAAAATGCACAGTCATTTTCTACAGAAAGAAGGAAGGAAAGAAGGACAGAATGAAAGAAGGAAATGAGGAAAGGAGGAAAGAAAGAAAGGAGGAAAGGAGGGAAGAAGGAAAGGAGGAAATAAGGAAAGGAAAGGAAAGGAAAGGAAAGGAGGATAGGAGGAATGGAGGAAAGGAGGAAAGAAGGCAATCTAAACCCAACAGTGTAGTAATCAATATCAACGTAGTGCTAAAAATAACACAAGGTTGAACAAAAACACAAGAGTAATAGAAAACAAGAAATAATACAGGTGTGGAAGCGGAAATTAGATTTGTTATCTTATATGACCTGAAGAAGACACAGGTAATCCTGTTCCTCATCTTGTCTGTAAGGTTGCTCTGTTCCCTGATATGCAATATAACCAGTCTGTTTTATAACGGTTTATAAACTGCACCGTTCTAACTTCTTTAACAATCTTTAATGGTTCCTGTTATCTCAGGATGTGTGGGGGAGTGGACATGTTCCTGGTATGATTAGTCTTTCTTTGAGCCTACTATCTATATTTTGTAACAAGCAGAATTCCCTTGCATGCATGCTTGTAATAAAGTTTTTGTATATTGAGAACGGACTGCCTCCCGAGTGGATTTTCCACTACGCAGGCTTTGTTCCAATACCATATTTACAATGTGCAGGGATACTGGAGAATACTGGAGAGATAGAGGTAGATATGTATAAGGGTAAGGTGACTAGGCATCAGGATATATGATAAACAGAGTAGCAGCAGTGTATATGATGATTGTATGTGTGTGTGTAGAGTCCTGTAAGTGTGCATGAAGACAGAATAAAAAATAATGAAAATATAAATACAATTCAAGGCTCAACTCAAGATAGACCGTGGAGCCATTTAGTTAGCTATTTAGCAGTCATGGCTTGGGGATAGAAGCTGTTCAGGAGCCTGTTGGTTTCAGACTTGATGCACTGGTACTGCTTTCCGCATGGTAGCAGAGAGAACAGTCTATGGCTATGGCTGGAGTAAACATGAACGAAGTGTAAGGCACGATAAAGTATGGTATAGGCGTAGGTCTAGCGCACTATAAAGTATGGTATAGGCGTAGGTCTAGCGCACTATAAAGTATGGTATAGGCGTAAGTCGAGTGCACTATAAAGTATGGTATAGGCGTAGGTCTAGTGCACTATAAAGTATGGTATAGGCGTAGGTCTAGTGCACTATAAAGTATGGTATAGGCATAGGTCTAGTGCACTATAAAGTATGGTATAGGCGTAGGTCTAGTGCACTATAAAGTATGGTATAGGCGTAGGTCTAGTGCACTATAAAGTATGGTATAGGCGTAGGTCTAGTGCACTATAAAGTATGGTATAGGCGTAGGTCTAGTGCTCTATAAAGTTTTGTGAAAACCTGACTAGTGCAGATTAAGTGCAGACATTTCATTATCTTCAGAAAGTAGGAAGGTTGATGCTGTCACACCCTGATCTGTTTCACCTGTCTTTGTGCTTGTCTCCACCCCCTCCAGGTGTCGCTCATCTTCCCCTGTGTATTTATTCCTGTGTTCTCTGTCTCTCTGTGCCAGTTCGTCTTGTCATGCCAAGTCAACCAGCGTGTTTTTCCTAGCTCCTTTTGTACCTAGTCTCTGTCGTTCTAGTCCTCCCGGTTCTGACACTTTGCCTGCCCTGAAACCGAGCCCACCTATCTGACCTATCTGCCTGTCTGGACCTCGAGCCTGCCTGCCGTGTTGTACCGTCTTGGACTCCTGGTTATTGAACCCCTGCCTACCCTGACCACGAGACTGCCTGCCTTCCTGTACTGTTCGGACTTTCCTGTCCTGACCACAAGACTTCCTGTTCCACTGTACTGCTCCGACTCTGATCTGGTTGATGAACTCTTGCCGTCCCTGACCTGCCCTTTACCTACTCCCTTTATTATAATACATATCAGAGCTCTAACCTTCTGCCTCCTGTGTCTGGTCTCGTTATAGATGCAGGGTAAAGAAGTAAAGAAGAAGGGAGAACCAGTCAGACAACTTCCGAATGTGAAACCTTAATCAGTGGCCCTATCAAGAGGCATAACGTCTTAATATGTTGAGCTCTTAATCAGTGGAACTATCAAGAGGTATAACGTCTTAATATGTTGAGCTCTTAATCAGTGGAACTATCAAGAGGTATAACGTCTTAATATGTTGAGCTCTTAATCAGTGGGAGATTAAGGTACATTATAAAGTGACACAGTTTGAGTTATAGGCCTAACCTTTCACAATGTTCAGCTGTATTGCATCCTGGCGAGAACGGGAAAGATCAGTAGGCCACAAGGTTATTATAGTAAAAAAAAACTGAAACTAAAATATACGTTAGAAAAACTGAAAATCAGAAAACAAGTTAAAAACTATACAGAAACTATTATCGCTGACTGTAAAAAATTTAAGAAAATAACATCATAAATTATGTTTAGTTTTTGTTTTTCTTCCTTCTAAACTTTTGGGAAAAATCGAATGGGGTTTTCAAGCTATTTTTTTCTAATGGGGTTTTTGAGCTTCTGAATCTGGCGGGTAAATGCTGCCAGTAGATGCCGATGCTTCAAATAGGCCTAGCATGTGCATCATTATCACTAGCTATCACTAGCTAACAGGGAAGAAATCTGAGGGCAAGCACGGAGCGTGACTGAGCCAAGCTAGAACAGCTTGTGATGTTGCTGGAGCCATTCACAGTCCCCACTGACCAACTTCAAAGTGACAGTCAGTCGCTGTCTGACGTGGTGCCATGCCTTCTCAACCTTGAGGCACACTTCTAGTCAACTACTGGTGCAAAACAGTTGGCACAGGTCCTCCTGAAGTCACTGCATGAACGTGTTATGTTGCTTATGTTTTTGCTGTTGTTGCAGCTGTTTCTATTAACCCTATCTGAAGGGGTTAGTCAGGGATACATGTTTAATATTATGTAAACATAAAACATAACATAACTTAATTTGTTGTTTCTTTCTCTCTCTGTCAGATAAAGGTACTTGATTCTTCTTACATCTACTAATAAAGTAAAAAATATATTTGGATTGGTGGAAACATGGGCAAGGGAGTTTATTTTCACCATATTTTTTGCACCAGTCTAGGTGCTTATCCTTTAAATCCAAGTCACATTAGGATTTTTTTTATATTTAAACCTAACCAAACCTATGTCCTGACCATGGAGATGTATGGAGTCCTCCAGCGACCAAAAGCCTGTAAGCATGGGCAATGCCATTTTGAATTAGTCAACTGTGCGGGAATCCGGAGGGATCAGCCAATTCATTTTACCCGTGAAGAAGAAAAATGACTATTCCAAGATGGAGATGGCCTCAATGGAGCTGCCTATGCTCCCATAGACACCATCATGACACAGATACAGAGATTTTATGTCTTTCAACGTATGTATTACTGACCACCCAGTGGCAAGAAGTGACATCCCAAAAGCACGTAAACGTCTCCTAGCCTCCCACGCATAGGCTTCTTTCTGTCCCTAACACTACAACTGAAACTAAGTAATATAAAAACTAAGTAGAAAAGTTAGCAAACTGAAACTATAAAAAAAAAAATATATTATATATATATATATATATATATATATATATATATATTTTTCAACCACTCCACAGATTTCATGTTAACAAACAATCATTTTGGCAAGTCGGTTAGAACATCTACTTTGTGCATGACACAAGTCATTCTTTCAACAATTGTTAACAGACAGATTATTTCACTTATTCACTATATCACAATTGCAGTGGGTCATAAGTTTACATACACTAAGTTGACTGTGCCTTTAAACAGCTTGGAAAATTCCAGAAAATGATGTAATGACTTTAGAAGCTTCTGATAGGCTAATTGACATCATTTGAGTCAATTGGAGGTGTATCTGTGGATGTATTTCAAGGCCTACCTTCAAACTCAGTGCCTCTTTGCTCGACATCATGGAAAAATCAAAAGAAATCAGTCAAGACCTAGTAAAAAAATGTGTAGACCTCCACAAGTCTGGTTCATCCTTGGGAGCAATTTCCAAACGCCTGAAGGTACCACGTTCATCTGTACAAACAATAATACGCAAGTATAAACACCATGGGACCATGCAGCCTTCACACCGCTCAGGAAGGAGACGCGAGACGAACCTACTTTGGTGCGAAAAGTGCAAATCAATCCCAGAACAACAGCAAAGGACCTTGTGAAGATGCTGGAGGAAACAGGTACAAAAGTATCTGAAAGGCCGCTCCGCAAGGAAGAAGCCACTGCTCCAAAACCGCCATAAAAAAGCCAGACTACAGTTTGCAACTGCACATGGGGTCAAAGATCGTACTTTTTGGAGAAATGTCCTCTGGTCTGATGAAACAAAAATATAACTGTTTGGCCATAATGACCATTGTTATGTTTGGAGGAAAAAGGGTGAGGCTTGCAAGACAAAGAACACCATCCCAACCGTGAAGCACGGGGGTGGCAGCATCATGTTGTGGGGGTGCTTTGCTGCAGGAGGGACTGGTGCACTTCACAAAATAGATGGCATCATGAGGAAGGAAAATTATGTGGATATATTGAAGCAACAACTTAAGACATCAGTCAGGAAGTTAAAGCTTGGTTGCAAATGGGTCTTCCAAATGGACAATGACCCAAAGCATACTTCCAAAATTGTGGCAAAATGGTTTAAGGACAACAAAGTCAAGGTATTGGAGTGGCCATCACAAAACCCTGACCTCAATCCTACAGAAAATTGTTACTAGGATTAAATGTCAGGAATTGTGAAAAACAGAGTTTAAATGTATTTGGCTAAGGTGTATGTAAAATTCCGACTTCAACTGTATATCAATGTATATACATTTGCCTATAAAGTATACCAAGCATAAGCCTACAGTTGGATTGCAGTCCAGTGCAATGCATTAAGGGCATTGGTGTTAGAAGTGGGATCTGCGATATGTAGCCATAATTGAGGTGAGAAATGTATAAACTGACCAGATTAACCATGTAGATGTTAATTTATAACTCATATTGTGTCAGTCAACAGCCAATCAACAGTCAGTCAATAGTCATACAAAGTGGTTAATCCCTCCAATGTAATTTGCCCTGAGGGAAAGATCGCTACAGGAGAAGGAGAAACAACTTGCTCTCTCTTTGACAGTTGAGTGATTTTCTGGTTTGCATTGTCTTCACAAACAACCACGGGACACACTGTGCTCCAGGCAGGAGGAAACAGTGTGTGTGTGTGTGGCTGGTTTTGTTTTAGATTTGCATGATGACCTAGTATTCGGAAAATTGTTCAATTACTTCCTTAATTGTGCCACGCTGATATTTACAGCCATTTAAAAATTATCTTGAAACAAGGTTGTTTTACTGGAAATAAGGTGTAAACTACCAATACATTTAGCAAGTGCTGAAGTCGTTTACATGATGTGCACAAGTCCATGTTATTCAATAGGATTTGATAATACTTGTACAGCTGTAACATTGTAATAACATGGAATGAGCTAACTCTCTCCAGCTGTGAGCCATATTTAAAACATATGTATGAGTCCTAACATGTCTAACCAGCTGTCATTTGGAACAGCAATTGTGTGAGATCAGAACAGATTAACCAAAACCATTCTACGGTGTTATTTTTTTTAAAAATGTTTAAAAAATTCAATCACAGTTAATACAATTGTCTTATTTGCTCAAATATCAACCAATATATGAACAGTGCTGTAAAGAATATAAGGCTAAAGGAAAATTAGGTAAACACCTCCAAGTTACTATCTAAAATGTAAAGAACACAAGCAATTGTACACAATGTAGCCTACGTACAAGAGTAGAGCCACAATACGCTAAGATAGCTGGCCAATTCATGCGCGCAAAAGCCTACATAAGTAATGAATGACCCAGTGAGTAAAATCTGATTTGATCAGATTTAAACGAAAACTGGGACACAGCAGGTGTTCGCATATGGAGGCTTTCGCTGCATTATGATGACGATACAGTACAATGCCTCCAATGTTTGAGCAGCGTGGGCTATGTGGAGTAGAAGAAATAAAGGGCAAATAATGAAAAGGACGTTATTACCATTTCGTTCCGGCTGTTAAGGTATTTTTCGACTTCTGATAAACTTCTCACTGCTGAGTCGGAGCTGGGCATAATCATCGAGTTGGTCTCTCGTTTGGGTTTAGGAATTTGGATCGGCGTAGTGTTCCGTTCACAATGTTTAATCTTTTGTGGCCTCCCACCATCCTTGTCCGCCGACCCTTCACACAGACTGATATGACCACTCTCTCTCTCCAAACGCGAAAATACAAAACAATGTGCACTCAAACTCCGCCCACTTTAAGGTCTGCCGAGCGCGAGGAGGAGTTTAACCCTATCGTTCTATGGCGTGAGAGACTTAAAGGACACAGCGACGCTTAAACCGACTAGG
This sequence comes from Thymallus thymallus, assembly GCA_023634145.1. NCBI lineage: Eukaryota > Metazoa > Chordata > Actinopteri > Salmoniformes > Salmonidae > Thymallus > Thymallus thymallus. The sequence goes on from CM042413.1 coordinate 27,263,319, forward strand.
CAAAACCAACAACTGACCTTTACCTTACCCCTAAGCTTAACCCTAACCAAACCCTTACCTAATAAATTCTGAAATGAAATATCGGTTTGGGCGTCATACGTGTCCTCATAGCCTTTTCCTTCTATCGTTCCACCCTCCACCATACTGGAGAGAGTGACTTGAGCCGTTTGCAAGCGTCTCAGCCTATCATTAGCATATCACTACAACAACCATTCCAAACATGTTAAACAACAGCAACTGATGACACCATAATAAATCGATGAAAATCTGAAAGGACAAAAGTAGGCTGCCACAGTAGTCTATTATCTCTCTCAAATCAATTCAATTCAAGGGGCTTTGTTGGCATGGGAAACATACTGTATGTTAACATTACCAATGCAAGTGAAGTAAATAATAAACAAAAGTGAAATAAACAATAAAAAATTAACAGTAAACATTACACTCACAGAAGTTCCAAAAGAATAAAGACATTTCAAATGTATGTATATATACAGTGTTGTAACGATGTGCAAATGGTTAAAGTATAAAAGGGAAAATAAATCAACATAAATATGGGTTGTATTTGCAATGGTGTTTGTTCTTTACTGGTTGCCCTTTTCTTGTGGCAACAGGTCACAAATCTTGCTGCTGTGATGGCACACTGTGGTATTTCACCCAATAGATATGGGAGTTTATCCAAATTGGATTTGTTTTCAAATTCTTTGTGGATCTGTGTAATCTGAGAGAAATATGTGTCTCTAATATGGTCATACATTTGGCAGGAGGTTAGGAAGTGCAGCTCAGTTTCCAGCTCATTTTGTGGGCAGTGTGCACATAGCCTGTCTTCTCTTGAGAGCCTATGGCTATGCTCAATGAGTCTGTACATAGTCAAAGCTTTCCTTAAGTTTGGGTCAGTCACAGTGGTCAGGTATTCTGCCACAGTGTACTCTCTGTTTAGGGCCAAATAGCATTCTAGTTTGCTCAGTTTTTTTTTAGTTCTTTCCAATGTGTCAAGTAATTCTCTTTTTGTTTTCTCATGATTTTGTTGGGTCTAATTGTGTTGCTGTCCTGGGGCTCTGTTTGTGTTTGTGAACAAAGCACCAGGACCAGCTTGCTTAGGGGACTCTTCTCCAGGTTAATCTCTCTGTAGGTTATGGCTTTGTTATGGAAGGTTTGGGAATCACTTCCTTTTAGGTGGTTGTAGAATTTAACAACTATTTCCTGGATTTTTAAAATTAGCGGTTATTGGCCTAATTCTGCTCTGCATGCATTATTTGTGGCGCTGATGTTTAGTCCAAGGTATGTATAGTTTTTTGTGTGCTCTAGGACAACGGTGTCTAGATGGAATTTGTATTTGTGGTCCTGGCAACAAACCAAACAGAGCTAGCCCTCAAAGCAATTAAGGGCTAGAAACAAGTAGGACAGTGGATTGAGTGTTTAATCTTTGCTCAAAGAGATCCACCCTACCAGGATTGGGAACAGGCCAGCCATTCTAGTCCAACGAGCCTTTTTCATTCATGTATTCATGTAGGGTGCTTAGTGTTTACGACAAGTCTAATCTGCCCAACTCAGGGTTCTCAAACTGTGAAACTGTTAAAATATAAATTTGCTTTGAAGATGTTGGAAGGTTTCCTACCTGAATACAGTCATATGAAAAAGTTTGGGCACCCCTCTGAGGCTGCATAATAATTTACTCTGTCGTCACAGAAAATGATCACAGTGGCATGCCATTCATTTTCTAATAAAAGCTGAGTACTGGGGTATTGTCCAGACAAAGATTTTTAGTGTAGCAATATTAAGTTGTATTAAATTAAATCAGATGTGAAAAATAGGCTATGCAAAAATTTGGGCACCCTTGTCATTCTGTTGATTTGAATACCTGTAACTACTTAGCACTGATTAATTGGAACACACAATTGGTTTGGTGAGCTCATTAAGCCTTGAACTTCATAGACAAGTGCATCCAATCATGAGAAAAGGTATTTAAGGTGGCCAATTGCAAGTTGTTGTTCTCTTTGACTCTCCTCTGAAGAGTGGCAACATGAGGGCCTCAAAACAACTCTCAAATGACCTGAAAACAAAGATTGTTCAACATTATGGTTTAGGGGAAGGCTACAAAAAGCTATCGCAGAGATGTAAGCTGTCAGTGTCCACTGTGAGGAACATAGTGAGGAAATGGAAGACCACAGGCACAGTTCTTGTTAAGGCCAGAAGTGGCAGGCCAAGTAAAATATCTGAGAGGCAAAGGCGAAGGATGGTGAGAACGGTCAAAAACAGCCCACAGACCACCTCCAAAGACCTACAACATCATCTTGCTGCAGATGGTTTCACTGTGCATCGTTCAACAATTCAGCGCACTTTGCACAAGGAGAAGCTGTACGAGAGAGTGATGCGGACGAAGCCTTTTCTGCACACACGCCACAAACAGAGTCGCTTGAGGTTGGACAAGCCAGTTTCATTTTGGAATAAGGTTCTGTGGACACAGCGTTCCAAGAAAAACACTTGCTACCCACAGTAAAATTTGGTGGTGGTTCCATCATGCTGTGGGGCTGTGTGGCCAGTGCTGGTACTGGGAATCTTGTTAAAGTTGAGGGTCGCATGGATTCCACTCAATATCAGCAGATTCTTGGGAATAATGTTGAAGAATCAGTCACAAAGTTGAAGTTACGCCGGGGCTGGATATTTCAACAAGACAACGACCCAAAACACTGCTCAAAATCTACCTGGGCATTTATGCAGAGGAACAAGTACAATGTTCTGGAATGGCCATCCCAGTCCCCAGAACTGAATATCATGTTGTTTTGTAAGGAGGAATGGTCCAAAATACCTTCATCCAGAATCCAGACACTCATTAGAGGCTATAGGAAGCGGCTAGAGGCTGTTATTTTAGCAAAAGGAGGCTCTACTAAATATTGATGTGACTTTTCTGTTGGGGTGCCCAAATTTATGCACCTGTCTAATTTTGTTTTGATGCATATTGCACAATTTCTGTTAATCCAATAAACCTAATTTCACTACTGAAATATTACTGTGTCCATCAGTTATTTGATAGATCAAAATGAAATTGCTGATCCAAACACCCAATTATTTATAAATGGAAATTGTCAGGGGTGCCCAAACTTTTTCATACGACTGTATAATACCTTATCGGTAGTTCATTTATTGGTGAGGCTTGGGTAGTGCCTGAAATGACACTCTATTCCCGTTAAAGTGCACTACTTTTGACCAGCGCCCTAGTCAAAAGTTGGGCACTATATAGGGAAAAGGTTGCCATCTGGTTACATGCAACAACTTCTTATGAGTGAGTGGTCACCATAATGGACACAGACAGAGAACAGGGCCCGTACTCAGAGAGAGTGCTGATATAGGATAAATTCTGATTATATGGACAGGGAGGACCTGATCCTAGATCAGTACTTCTACTCTGAGATTCTTTTTGAATATGGGCGTAGTGCAGTGCGAGACAGTCCCACTACCAAAAGGGGCTGAGGCAATTGATTGATAATATGATAGTGGCCTTGCAGAATCGGTAGAATCAGATATGAGGATATTGGATCCCTGGCTACCTGACAATGGAATCTAAAAACACAAGCCAGCAACGTATTCACTAGGTCATCAAGTTTTAATGTGCTTACCAATGAGTTTCATTAGTAGGACACGTTCAACAGGTGGCTACAGCAAAGCAGGGATTAGGTCTACAGTCAGTGTGTGTAGACAGGTTTATAGTGACACCCAACAACACAAACACACACACAGGGGTGTGTAGGGGGTTGTGTATGTGTGTGTGCATGTGTGTCACTGCTACCCCCTGATAAAATATTGATAGACAAATTCGACTAACTGTAAGTCTATGCCCTCCCTTTCACTGACACTTCTTCCACCTTAGACATTAGACTGATAAACACCAGAAGAAGCCACCAGATACCTTGAGATACACATTTTGCATTATTGAAAAGATTCAAGGTACAGACATGGAAATAATCTCTGGTGGATAACAGATGAGCTATCAAAAAGTGTTTCCTCTAGATGCATTTGTAATCGTGGCCACCACTGCAAAACATTTGTTTTTAAATTACCCCATCTACCAGAAATAGCCTCTGGGACTCTGGGAGGGACACTGCATTGTGGGTAAATAATTGCCCATTTTCTGATCTTCACAGAGAGAACATTGTGATTAGATTAGTGACCTTCCTAATTTATTAACACAGTGGGAATGCAACATAAGTACATTCTAAGGCAATTCTCATGCCGTGTATCACCTACTAAAACTGTATGAAATTAAGCAATATCACTTCTCTCAAATTCTATTACAATTTAAATGCTTATAGCCTTTGAGCTATACACTCTTTTAGCTGTTATATATAGCCTATATAAAGCTGCTTATCGACAGATCTCTTAGCTATAGCCTTATAGCCTCTCAGAATACAAGTGGGTGTATGGGTTGGACAGGCTAATGGGACATTTGATGACGTAACCCTTTAGCTGAGCACGCGTTTTAACTCCAATTCACGTCACCTACAAATCAATATCAGGGCAATTCCACAATAACAGAATGATGCAGACTGATTTTTCACTTTAAAATGTATGTCAAACAAAAAACAATGATTGCAAAGTTATGCACAAGGTTAACTAAGAATTTCCACATACAATTTTTATTAAAACACATTTACAGTGCAATCGGAAAGTATTCTGACCCCTTGACTTTTTCCACATTTTGTTACGTTACAGCCTTATTCTAATATGGATTAAACCGTTGTCCCCCCAAAAAATGTATACCAAAATTAACTGAAATATCACATTTACATAAGTATTCAGACCCTTTACTCAGTACATTGTTCAAGCACCTTTGGCAGCGATTACAGCCTTGAGTCTTCTTGGGTATGACACACCTGAATTTGGGGAGTTTCTCCCCTGGAGGTCGGATGGGGAGCGACTCTCCAGAGATGTTCGATTGGGTTCAAGTCCGGGCTCTGGCACTCAAGGACATTCAGAGACTTGTCCGAAGCCACTCATGCTTTGTTTTGGCTGTGTGCTTATGGTTGTTGTCCTGTTGGATGGTGAACCTTCGCCCCCAGTCTGGGGTCCTGAGCGCTCTGAAGCACGTTTTCATCAAGGATCTCTCTGTACTTTGCTCCATTAGTCTTTGGCTTGATCCTGACTAGTCTCCCAGTCCCTGCCGCCGAAAAACATCCCCACAGCATGATGCTGCTACAACCATGCTTCACTGTATTCTTGGTTTCATCAGACCAGAGAATCTTGTTTCTCATGGCCTGAGAGTCCTTTAGATGCCTTTCGGAAAACTCCAAGCGAGTTGTCATGTGCCTTTTACTGCAGAGTGGCTTCCGTCTTGGTCACCTCCCTGACCAAGGCCCTTGACTTTACCACAGGTGGACTCCAATCAAGTTGTTGAAATGTCTCAAGGATGATCAATGGAAACAGGATGCACCTGAGCTCAATTTCAAGTCTCATAGCAAAGGGTCTGAATACCTATGTAAATAAGGTATTGTTTTTTATTTTTAATACATTTGCAAAAATTTCTGAATATCTGTTTTTGCTGTCATTATGGGGTACTGTGTGTAGATTGATGAGGGAAAAAAATAATTGAATACATTTTAGAATAAGGCTGTAATGTAAAAAATTGTGGAAAAAAGAGAAGGGGTCTGAGTACTTTCCAAATGCGATGCAAAGTTTGGTAACAGAATGACGGTTTGCTGTTTTTGCCGTCATTCTGTTACCAAACTTTGCATCGGCACTGTTCAAGTAAATGTGTTTTTGTAACATTTTTTGTGGAAATGGTTCAAAGTCATCCTTGTGCATATAGTTGTATGGTTTAACATTGCAATCATTGGTTTTTGTTAGACATATTTTAAAATGAAAAATCTGTTATCGTGGAATCTTACCATGAAATTGCCCTGATATTGATCTGTAGATGAGGTGAATTGAAGATAAACACATGCTCTCAGCTAAATGGTTACATCATCAAATGTCATCATTGTTCTGTTACCATGGAATTGCCCCTCAGCAACACATGTATTCCCCTAAATAGTTTCCCAGACTAATATGGAGTTGGTCAACCCTTTGCTGCTATAACAGCTTCCACTCTTCTGGAAAGGCTTTCCACTAGATGTTGGAAAATTATTGCTGCAGGGACTTGCTTCCATTCAGCCACAAGAGCATTAGTGAGGTCGGGCACTGATGTTGGGCGATTAGGGATTGAGGTCAGGGCTCTGTGCAGGCCAGTCAAGTTCTTCTTCTGTATGGACCTCACTTTGTGCACGGGGGCATTGTCATGCTGAAACAGTAAAAGGCCTTCCCCAAACTGTTGCCACAAAGTAATTGTATGCTGTAGCGTTAAAAGATCCCTAAGGGGCCTAGCCCGAACCATGAAAAACTGCCCAAGATTATTCCTCCTCCACCAAACTTTACAGTTGGCACTATGCATTTGGGCAGGTAGTGTTCTCCAGACATCTGCCAAACCCAGATTCGTCCAACACTGTCAGATGGTGAAGCGTGATTAATCACTCCAGCGAATGCATTTCCACTGCTCCAGAATCCAATGGCAGCAAGCTTTACACCACTCCAGCCGACGCTTGCATTGCGCATGGTGAACTTAGGCTTGTGTGCGGCTGTTCAGCCATGGAAACCCATTTCACGAAGCTCCAAACAATTATTGTGCTGACGTTGATTCCAGAGGCCGTTTGAAACTTGGTAGCAAGTGTTGCAACCAAGGACAGATGATTTTTTACACGTTAGGCGCTTCAGTACTCCCGTTCTGTGAGCTGGTGTGGCCTACCACTTCGCGGCTGAGTCGTTGTTGCGCCTAGACATCACAATAACAGCATTTACAGATGACCAGTGCAGCTCTAGCAGGGCAGAAATTTGACGAACTGACTTGTTGGAAAGGTGGCATCCTATGACGGTGCCACGTTGAAAGTCACTGAGCTCTTCAGTAAGGCCTTTCTACTGCCAATGTTTGTCTATGGAGGTTGCATGGCTGTGTGCTTGATTCTATAAACCTGTCAGCAACGGTGTGGCTGAAATAGCAGAATCCTAATCCTAATCTGAAGGGGTGTCCACATACTTTTGTATATACTGTATCTTACTTCGCTTAAGTGACGCCATAATACGATGTGAAAAGCTAATGCAGTAACCATAAAAGTAAACACCTAATTGAAAGGTGCAATTTATTTATTTATTGTACAATAAATGTGATTGATCAACCATTGAAAGTTTAAATTTTATTTTCAAATGACTTCACAATTGTTTTAGCAACTACATGTACATGTCCAGCTGGAACTCTTGTAATAAGAAGCTATTGTCCATGATAGCTTTTTCTTCACTGCTTTCTATATACATATTTATATATACACATGATTCTATGAGTTCCACATGTTGCATATTCTATATGTTCCATGTTCTAGAAGAGTCGACTGTCAAACAAACTATACAATCTAAAAAGGTTAGAACCTTAATACACTGACGAAATATCATCATCATGCCAAACCAATTCAGATTGTGACAAAGGTTCTCAACAAATTTTTACTAAATAAAAAAAGCGCAGATGAGGGGGCTGTTGAAAAAAGCAAACGGCTCCTCTCTCCATTCATTCATCAAAATACAAAACAAAATCTGAAACACAAAATTAAACGATTGAAGAAAAGATATGAAGAATAAAATAATGCTGTACACATTAATAAAAAAAAGCACAATCTGCAATGCTCGACTGACTCAAAGTTCATTTCGTGAATGGACAACGCTAGGCAAGCCAGCAGTAACCTCTGGATCTTTGTGTGTGTACTAAATTGTCTTCTGAGCTATGGTATATTAAAGGGGAGGCAAAGAGGAGGATTGTGTAAGCATTGAGGAAGTAGTCATCAGATTCCATTGAGAAAACCTTCAGATTCTGTTGAGGGGAGGTGGTCACAATGCAACTAAACTGAGTCCTGTTCAGTTGGCACCAAACGGAAAGAAAAATGTCACAAAAAGACCCCCCCCAAAAAACAAAAAAAACACGGAAGTACTACCTGAATTGTCCAATAAAATAAATGCTATTTTTCATTCTCCGTCGCAAAACGTTTTGCCCTAATGAAAACGAACCTGCAGTTTTACTACCCCCGTAAGAACGTTAACGTTTCCATGGTCGTTTGCCTACATCGGCCTGTAGGTGATGCTGGTGGTTGCCGTGGAGACCAGGGTTGGAGTGGGGTCAGGTCAGAGGTCAGACGCCAGTGCCCACCTGGCTGTTGTAGTCGGTGGACTCCATCTTGAGGATGTAAGGGATGATGCTGTCTATCTGTACATTGCCGATGAGGCCAGTGAAGAACAGCTCCTCTGTCACCGCTGCACTCATCAGCCGCAGGGCAGGGAGACGAAGCAGCAGCTTGGATAACCTGAGGGGAGGGAGGGAGGGCTGATGTCAATGGACAATATATCCTTGTAAATTCCATACCAATAAAGCGTTTGAATTTGACAATTTAATTGAGAAGAGATGGCGGAGGGTTGAAGAAAAGAGAGGAAGAGAGAAAGAAAAAGAGAGTGATACAGAGAGAGGAAGAGAGAGTGATAGAGGAAGAGACAAATAGAAAGAGAGTGATAGTGACAGAGCGAGAGAGCAAGAGAGTGATACAGAGAAAGCGCAATGCTTTGCCAGTGATGTACAGTGAGATGTAGTGATGCATAATTAGATGTAGTTGATGCATAATGAGATATTATAATGAGATGTAGTGATGCACAATGAGATGTAGTGATGCTCAATGAGATGTTATAATGAGATGTTACTGACTAGGGTTGCCCATTTTGGGGAATATTCAGAGGTGGAAACTTTCCGTGGAATTAACGGAAATATATGCAAATTAATATTAATACCATTTAAATGTAGATGTTTTTTTGCATTGGATATATTTACCATATCATATGGAGACAGAAACATAAACATAAACCTTTTACCTCATAAGTAGACATAATTGCAAATTATTAAATCCTTCCAATAGAAAAAAACAATTTAGTTACGAATTGAACTTTAATTAACTGAGTTGACTCTTCACATGGGACAATTTCGCTGAACAACAAAAGGGAATATCAAATGATCCATCGCATCTCCCCAAAAACGTTTTCAACATACATCTGTAAAATGATGAAACTAAAGCTTTGGTTGTCTTCCTCTCAGGCTTCCATGTCTTCTCCCTGAACCTCCTCAATGTCCACCTCTTGAACATCAGACTCTGAGGCCTCCTCTTCACTGTCACTTTCCAACCTTGTTGAGGATGGCTCGACATCAGGCTAAAAAAGCCTCAAATTTGGCCACCAATTTTTCAACCCTTGTATTGGTCAGCCTGTTGTATGCTTTGGTGTGTGTGTTCCCAAACAAGGACCAGTTGCGCTCTGAGGCAGCTGATGTTGGTGGGATTTGGAGGATGGAGGCAACAGGGGAAAGAGCCTCAGATCCACAAAGTCCCTTCCACCAGGTGGCTGATGAGATATGTTGGCACGACTGCCATATTGCATATCCATCCCAAAGCCCTTGCTTGGAAGTGTACTTTACCAGACTGCCAAGAACCTTGCCCTCATCCAGGCCAAGGTGGCGAGACACGGTAGTGATGACACCATAGGCCTTGTTGATCTCTGCACCAGACAGGATGCTCTTGCCAGCATAATTGGGTTCCAACATGTACGCTGCGGCGTGTATGGGCTTCAGGCAGAAGTCTTCACGCTTTTTGATGCATTTCAGAACTGCAGTTCTCTCTGCTTGGAGCAATAGTGGGCAGGGCAGCACAAATGTATTCTCTTACATCTGCAAGCAGAGTCTGAACATCAGACAGGATGGTATTGTCTCCCTCAATCCGTGCAATGGCTACTGCTATACGTTTCAGGAGTATCAATCTTCTTACCACTCTCTCCCAAAATACATAATCCAGGAGGATCCTCTTGATGGGGCTGTCCATATCAGCAGACTGTGATGTGGCCATTTCTTGGAAAGACTCCTTCCCCTCCAGAAGACTGTCAAACATGGGTGTTGCTGGGCAGCTTCAATGTTGGATCTTATTCTTCTCACTTTGCTTGGTGAGGTAGATTGCTGCTATAACTTGATGACCCTTCACATACCTAACCATTTCCTTGGCTCTCTTGTAGAGTGTATCCATTGTTTTCAGTGCCATGATGTCCTTGAGGAGCAGATTCAATGCATGAGCAGCACAGCCAATGGATGTGATGTGAGGGTAGGACTCCTCAACTTTAGACCAAGCAGCCTTCATGTTCGCAGCATTGTCTGTCAACAGTGCAAATACCTTCTGTGGTCCAAGGTCATTGATGACTGCCTTCAGCTCATCTGCAATGTAGAGACCGGTGTGTCTGTTGTCCCTTGTGTCTGTGCTCTTGTAGAATACTGGTTGAGGGGTGGAGATGATATAGTTAATTATTCCTTGCCCACGAACATTCGACCACCCATCAGAGATGATTGCAATACAGTCTGCTTTCTCTATGATTTGCTTGACCTTCACTTGAACTCTGTATCCAGCAAATGAGTAGATAAAGCATGTCTGGTTGGAGGGGTGTATGCTGGGCGAAGAACATTCAGAAATCTCTTCCAATACACATTGCCTCTGAACATCAGAGGTGAACCAGTTGCATACACAGCTCGAGCAAGACATTCATCAGCATTTCTGACTACATTCCTCCATTGAGTCAAAAAAACTTCTGATTCCAGGAGGACCATGAGCGGTTGCTATCGATAAGGTGTCTGATTCATCATTTTCACCTTGAATAGAAGTAGAGGGACTTTTGTAAGAGGTTGCTTGTTGTGAGTGCTGAGGAAACTTAATGCACTGGGCCAGATGATTCTGCATCTTGGTTGCATTCTTCACAAATGATTTGGCACAGTATTTGCAAATGTACACAGCTTTTCCTTCTACATTAGCTGCAGTGAAATCTCCACACATCAGATAGTGCCCGTGGCATTTACCTTTAAAGTTTAGAAAAAAAAAAAAGATTAAAAAAAAAACAAATACAATTCTATGTACAGATAAATAGTTGAGCAGTTAGATTAAACAACTCCTTTGTAAGATAAATGTTTTAAAATTAAACATGTATGGAAACAGGTGAATTAACACTCCTCAGTTAGCAAGCTCGAGCAAGCTAAAACCCAACATGGTAGCAAAAACTAACTAGCAGAAATTAGAAATTATTTTTTAAAAAAACTTTGCTGTAGGCTACTATTTACTAGTTAACAAAAAATAATGTATATCATATAAAATATATTCACCCCACCCAGTATTGTAATCAAAACTTACCAGAAAGCATGTAGTCCTTGGCTCAGACAGTGTAGAAGTGTGTGCTCAATAGCATCTCATTAGTGAACAAGATCTTGAGAATCAGCTGTACATGTGATAGAAGAATGCACTGTGCAATTCCATTGAATTGGGGATAGTTTAACCAAAATATGCCACAAGATCTAGAATTGTCTAAGTTTCCGACCCTGTGCAACCCTATTACTGACCGATATGAGTCTTCAGGGTAGGTCCGGGTTACATAGTCCTGTAGCTCCATGTAGGCCTTCTCTTGGAAACGCTCGATCTGTAGGGTGTTGTCTATACCTGGGTGGTCTACGGCACACACACACACGTCCGTTAAACAAAAGGAAATGTGGTCTACAGCAAAGAGAAACACATAATCAGCCACCATGGTTACCAAACAACTGTCCCTGACTGTGTGCATGTTTACATTTCACCGCTATTAAATGTCGTCGTCCATTATAGTCAGGGGCGACTCTTTGGTTTTAGAAATGGGGGGGGGGTCATTTAAATTTTTTATTTTATCCAGTTGAATAAACACAAGAAACAGCTTACCCGGCCACTTGGAGGAGTCTGCATGGTCTTAAAGCACACCGTTGCCTCGTTTAGTATCACATTCCAACACTAGGGGGGGACAAAAATGCAATCCCCCCCCCCCCCCCCTGTCCCCAGTGAAAGTTGCGCCCCTGATTTTAGTCGCTGTCCATTATAGTCATCGTCCATTATATCTAGCAGTAAGCGTTTTCATATGAAACATCTCTTGGCAAAGACACACAGAACAATCAGATTCAACAAAAGGAAAGGGTGCAACTCTAGAGTATTCATCATAACTCTCCCTTTATGTACACAGCTAACCCATAGGGACCATGTTCCAGTTCGGAGATCTGAGTGTACTTTCCTTTGTTTAAATAGTTTGCTGAGAATCAGGGAACTGTTTTCTGGCAGCACCTAGCTAAACTAAGACGTGGCGTGCAACAAAGAACAAGTCGCTGTGTTAATGCATACGGTGCACACGTTTAAACCAATTACAGCACTTTTCCCGTCACATCACACAGACATCCTTCCTTTTCTCTTTCCTTACATAATGAAACGTAACATTCCTCTACCCCAATCCCCCAAACAGTACTGAAGAGAACTATGGTTTACTCCCAGGTTACAGAACTGTAAAAAACTAACGCACCCTGTCTGTCTCTTCTCACTCTCCCTCCTTGCTGACTGGCAGCACCCAGCTACACTAAGAAGGTGTGAAAGTACAGAGGCACCTTTTCTTTTTTCCATCAGGCACCAGCCTGAAAGGAAGCAGCCAACAGTCATGGTCATCTTGACTCATCTTTCTCAGAGTGTGATAGAAATCTACCCAGTCAGCATGTTGTCTCAGCGGTCCCACCTCCCAGCGGGCCACATAATCAACCACAGAGTCACTGTCTGCAGCCATGCCATGGCACACCAGAACCGCAGCAAGACTGGACAGCCGCAGTAAGACTGGACAGCTTAATAAGCCACAGGGACAAACACTTTTTTGATCCACAGAACAAGTCGTCATGTTACTGTATAAGTGTCACTGTGTGCTTGTTTAAACCAATGGCCGTGTTCCAGACAATCTTCAAAGCAGTCACACTATCATATTGATGCGCTTACTGACATGTTAAACACTTCGCCAGGCTGAGTGGGTGTTGTGAGATGATTTAAGTGCAGGGTTGTTTTGCAGACGTTCTGGAACGTGGCCAATGATATCCCTTTTTCGCAGCAGTGAGTTGCATCATGCATCATTCTTTCATGAAAATAACCCACAATGAACCTAAAAGCCCTTCTCTTCTCCCCCACTTCTCTTCATCCCTCTCTTCCCTCCCCTACTCACCAGGGCTGAAGAGGATGATGGCTTTGAGGTATGCGTATTCATAGGCGTCGGGCGATAGCTTGGCCATGCTGTTACAGAACTCCTGCATCCTCCAGATGTGTTCCATCACCAGCTTCACTCTCTCTGGGGACAGCTTCTCTGTCGGGGGGGGGAAGACAAGGCAATGAAATATGATAATACATGCCGCTTTATAGACACATTTTTTGTGATTCATCTTCAGCAAACATGAATACATACATACAAAATGAAGCTGCCCTTCCCCCATCCCACCCCACAAGGACCTAAAAACATCTGCTGGCAATTATTGTAAATATTGTGATGAATATGTATTCATTTTTACCATCACCTCCTGTACCATCTTGTAGGCTGGTCTGTAGGTGGTTGATGATGGCAGCCAGGATGGTGGCGACATTCATGACATTGGAGCACTGAGCCAGGCCCAGAGCAAACAGCTCGTTCCAACACGCCTTCATCAGGTTAATGTCATTATCCTGACCACTGGGAGATAGATATAAATAAATATTTATTTATCCCAGAGGGGAAATTTCTTTGTCAAGAGGCTACGAAAAAAAACAGGGCAGGTGCAAAATTCCAGAACGAAAATACACAAAAGACAGATACACGATACATGATACATAGAGCAGCAGTATGAAAAAGAATCAAAATACAAAATAAATGCTATAAAAAGACATTGCATAGTATGGGTGGATGGCTGAATACGTACACTATACATTGGTGGATGTTGGATGGTTAACTATACTATACAGGTCGATGGCAGAGAAACTTAAATAGCTAAAAGTGAGTATGATATAAGTGAGGGTAATAATAGTTTACTTAATATACAGACTGGTTAAATGAACAGGTAAGTGAATATTTTGCATGGTTAAATTCACTGTACAGGTAAATATACAGTTTAATTTCACAGGTAAGTGAATATTTGCATGGTTACATTAACTGTACAGGTAAATGACAGGGAAATATACTTAAATAGCTACATGTGTGTATGATATAATTTAGGGTAATAATAGTAATTCCCTTAAAATACAGTCCTTAGTGCGCAGGGTTTAATTACATTAACATGATAATGAATATTTTTACTTGATGATTTAGCATTAGATAATTTAATGGAATTGATACAATCCCAGTGGATACACTATTTTAAAATCATTGAGGATAACACATTATACAATTTATCTGCATTTTGGTTCACTGGCTTTGGTCAGTAGGCAGGAAAAGGCTTAGTGATATACAGGCCAGCTTACAAATACATTAGATACATGAATGTAGACTAATAGAATCACAGTGGTATGCATGTAGCTAGGTACTCACCCCAAGGCTTGGAAGGCAGGTATGGAACGTGCCCAGTGCATGGATAGGAAGAGGAGCCGCGAGGCTGACTCACAGATGTAGTTCACATTGAGGTACTCAGGCATGGGCAAAGGCATCATCAGCTATATATATATGAATGAGAGAGAGAGATTTGAGCAGTTTATAAACATCAAGTCTATCATTATCCTATCACTACTCAAACCATTCCTAACATGTTAAACCAGAGGTAGAGATAGAGAGAGAGACGTCATGACATGAAGGAGAACGAATGGGCCTAGACATCATTAGAGACAAGTCTGAAAGTTGATTGATACTTTATTAATCCTGGCTTAGTCCCTCTTGATTCTTTGTTTACTCTTTTTATGACACTGAGAATACATATACCTTTCTTCAAGATAACTTTAATGAACTTTCGATCAGGTGTTATGGTAAGCCCCTGTCCCTTTGAGAGGGGCTGTGTCCCAAATGGCTCTATTCCCTTTATAGTGCACTACTTTTGACCCGGGCCCATTGGGAATAGGGTGCCATCTGGGATGCAATCTGGGTGTTACGACTCTCACCTTGAAGGGGACGTGGCTGTCTGAGAGCAGAGGCCCCTCCAGCTCCACCACGGGGCCAGACTGGTCTCCTGACATCAGCTGCATGGTGGCCTCCAGAGATTCTCCTGCTGAGCCGTCCCCAGGGTTCAGAGCCTTGGCCAGAGTGTCAAACGCTCTGGGGAGGTGGGGGAAACACAATGGACAGGTCAGTTCACAAACTAGGATCCTTAATCCCCAAGAGGGCTCCACCATCTCAATTAGTCTTTTCCTGGAATTTGATTGGTGCTAACCCATCTCCTCACCTACTTCTCAACCGTTCCCTCCCTTCAGACCTTCTTCTTCAATACATTTTGAGAAGGAGGTGAGGAGAGCGGGATTAAGGAAAGATGAATAGATCTGATCATTCATTAATTTCAACCTTACGTTCATTATCTCCAGCACAATACCAGTGTCTACATGTGGAAACGGCGCATTCTACACTTTGTAAAAAAAATATTAAGTTAAAGTTTTACCTGATGAGTTAAAACATTTTAAAAACAGTGATTTTCAAACACTAAGATTTGCAGTGACGTGGGGAGCAAGAAAATACCCTCCCTCTAGAAACACGTGGCAGGCTTTGAGTTCCTGTGATGTCACAGAGCAGGGCCTTTCTTCCCATCTTTTAACACACCGTATTCACATGTAGGGTTGGTGCTGGAGATAATGAATATGAGGATTGGTGCTGGAGAAAATTATTATGAGGGTTGGTGCTGGAAAAAATGAATATGAGGGTTGGTGCTGGAGATAATGAATATGAGGGTTGGTGCTGGAGATAATGAATATGAGGGTTGGTGCTGGAGATAATGAATATGAGGGTTGGTGCTGGAGATAATGAATATGAGGGTTGGTGCTGGAGATAATGAATATGAGGGTTGGTGCTGGAGCTAATGAATGAGGTTGAAAAGTGGCAGAATTGCCCTTAAAGCTTTTTTTTACCCCTTTTCCTCTCCAATTTCTTCATATCCAATTGGTAGTTAGTTACAGTCTCGTTCCATCGCTGCAACTCCAGTACGGACTCGGGAGAGGCAAAGGTCAAGAGCCATGCATCCTTCGAAGCACAACCCCGCCAAGCCGCACTGCTTCTTGACACAATGCACGCTTAACCCGGAAGCCAGCCGCACCAATGTGTCGGAGGAAACACCGTACATCTGGCGACCGTGTCAGCATCCAGGCCAGCCACAGGAGTCGCTAAAACGCGATGGGACAAGGAAATCCCAGCCGGCCAAACCCTCCCCTAACCCGGACCAATTGTGTGTCGTCTCATGGGTCTCCGGGTTCGTGGCCGGCTGCGACACAGACGGGTCTCAACCAGCATCTGTAGCGATGCAGTGCGCCCACTGCGCCACTCGGGTGGCCTTCCCCTTTAAGCTTTAAAAGGGCTTTGATTGTCACGGCTATAGAGATCCTATTACATTACTAGATGGGCTATGCCATAAATCTACAAAGTTCCATAATGGGACCAAAATGGCAGCCATCTGATGATGATGATGATACAATAGGAGTACTTGTTGCATCTACAACTTGTCAAAGTCCTACCATCAACTGATTTGAGACAGTATGGCTGTAGATTGACTGCATTGTTTGAAAGGAATGTTGGCATATTGGCAGTTACATTTTTCAAATTATGGGATCATTCCTCAAACTGACTTGCTAGCTAACAACAGACAGTACAGATAAATTCTTCACATTTATTGTTTTACAAAATATCTTATCACAGCACTGGTTGACCAACTCCCTGACCAACATGGCTGACCTTTAGCACATCATAAGGCTAATGTCCATTCTAGTATTCTAATTCGATGGTCATGGCTTTCATTTTGAAAAGGTGAGTTTCAGCAGAAAGTGATGAAGACATACACTGCAGAAAAGCAAATCAAGCTTGACAGTAACGTTACTCTTGGATGGGAAATCACAAACCTGGGAGAATTCGAATTAACCAACGCAGGAACACAAGAACCACATGGCCTTTGGCTGGAAAGATTCAATTTGAGCCCCATGATCCCTAAGATCCTTCTGATACACTCGGAACATCTAATACACTAATTGGTTATAAGATCAGTACAGCTATTAGTCAATTCATGTAGCATAATGATATTACAGTCGTGGCCAAAAGTTTTGAGAATGACACAAATCTCCAAAGTTTGCTGAATCAGTGTTGATGATGACAATTTGCATATGTCATGATCAGATGAATTGCAATTAATTGCAAAGTCCCTCTTTGCCATGAAAATGAACTTAATCCCCCAAAAACATTTCCACTGCATTTCAGCCCTGCCACAAAAGGACCAGCTGCCATCATGTCAGTGATTGTCTCGTTAACACAGGTGAGTGTTGACGAAGACAAGGCTGGAGATCACTCTGTCATGCTGATTGAGTCAGAATAACAGACTGGAAGCTTTAAAAGGAGGGTGGTGCTTGAAATCATTGTTCTTCCTCTGTCAACCATGGTTACCTGCAAGGAAACACGTGCAGTCATCATTGCTTTGCACAAAAAGGGCTTCACAGGCAAGGATATTGCTTCTGGTAAGATTGCACCTAAATCAACCATTTATCGTATCATCAAGAACTTCAAGGAGAGAGGTTCAATTGTTGTGAAGAAAGCGTCAGGCAAGCACCAGGACCGTCTCCTAAAGTTGATTCAGCTGCGGGATCGGGGCACCACCAGTGCAGAGCTTGCTCAGGAATGGCAGCAGGCAGGTGTGAGTGCATCTGCACGCAAAGTGAGGTGAAGACTTTTGGAGGATGGCCTGGTGTCAGAGAGCAAAGAAGCCACTTCTCTCCAGGAAAAACATCAGGGACAGACTGATATTCTGCAAAAGGTACAGGGATTGGACTGCTGAGGACTGGGGTAGAGTCATTTTCTCTGATGAATCCCCTACCATCAGTCCTGTGTCATGCCAACAGTAAAGCATCCTGAGACCATTCATGTGTGGGGTTGCTTCTCAGCCAAGAGAGTGGGCTCACTCACAATTTTGCCTAAGAACACAACCATAAATAAAGAATGGTACCAACACATCCTCAAAGAGCAACTTCTCCCAACCATCCAAGAACAGTTTGGAGATGACCATTGCCTTTTCCAGCATGATGGAGCACCTTGCCATAAGGCAAAAGTGATAACTAAGTGGCTCGGGGAACAAAACATCGACATTTTGGGTCCATGGCCAGGAAACTCCCCAGACCTAAATCCCATTGAGAACTTGTGGTCGATCCTCAAGAGGCGGGTGGACAAACAAAAACCCACAACGTCTGACAAACTCAAAGCATTGATTATGCAAGAATGGCCTGCCGTCAGTCAGGATGTGGCCCAGAAGTTAATTGACAGCATGCCATGGCGGATTGCAGAGGTCTTGAAAAAGAAGGGTCAACACTGCAAATATTGACTCTTTGCATAAACTGAATGTCATTGTCAATGAAAGCCTTTGACACTTATGGAATACATGTAATTATACTTCAGTGTACCATAGTAACTACTGACAAAGATCTAAGAACACTGAAGCAGCAAACTTCGTGGAGAACAATACTTGTGTCATTCTCAAAACTTTTGGCCACGACTGTATACATTTGACTGTACTATAGTTGTATTGTGTCCTTGACTTTTTAGGCTATATTAACATTTTATAAAAAAACGTTATAATAATAAAAATATTATCCTGTATGAAAGCTCACCGGGTGATGTCACTGGCAGTCTGTTCATCTCCTTGGAGATCCGTCATGGAGCTGTCTCCATTGCTAAGGGTGTCGTCCGCGCCCATAAGGTCTTTGCCGTCGGTAACGTCGTTCATCTCCCGGGCCTTGTTCAGGTGGGCCAGTGACGTCACCACGTTGGCCAGCGTGCTCAGGTCGCCCTGACACGGGTCATTCTACGGAGGGGCACAAGAGACAATCAGCACCATTATTAATAATCTGAAAAAATCTCTGAATCACTTCCTCATGTCTAAAGTTATTACAGACAGGTCCTCCAGTACCCCCCAACAGTACACATTTGTGTTGTAGCCCTGGACAAACACACCTCATTCAACTCTTTGAGGGCTTGAGGAGAATGTACTAGAAGACCAGGGTTAGGAAACACTGCCTTAGCAACTACCAAATGGAAGCGAGCTATCTGTTGTGTGCTGCAGTTACTCACCGATTCAGGGGATGTGGGGACCAGGATGGTGTTCTCTAGCTTGGGGAAAGGCTGCTGGATGTTCAGGAGCATGCTCGACTCCAGCAAACTGGTTGACCTGCAAACACAACACACTTCAATTCTACCATCCAATCAGAGATCGCAAAAAGCTGTACAATTGGTTTCGTGAAACCAGGTGCTCCTCATTCTGTTTACGCTGTCCACATCTCCTGGTCTTCATCTGCACTGATCTGAAGGGAAACAATCTGATCAAGTGAACCCCAGTAGTAGCTGTCTAATGATGAGCTACTACTACATTGTTTTCACCTGTCAAGTATTTTCCAATCAGATGAAGGGGAGGAGAGACCTATTCTGAACGATTGTTAGGTCCTAGGGCAGGGGTCCCCAACTAGATTCAGCCACGGGTCCATTTTCTTGAGCGGATGGTCAGGGGGCCGGAAGATAATTACAAATAAATTTGTAGACTGTAAATTGACCGCAAGAAGCCCAAACAGATATAATATTAAATGCTTGACTAAATGCCAAGAACTTGGCATTGGCGGTAAAGAATGTCTAATTCACCAGCCACGTTGGCATGGTAACACTGAGCTCTACAGTGCAAGCATTTAATAAAAGTATGGGCACAAGTGAAAGAAAAAAATATATATTTTATTTAAAAAAGAAATAGCAGTAGCTGTTTTCACAGTATTTCTGCCATTTTGTTTCATATCTGGTAATGCACAAAGAAATCTGAATCCTAACATTGTAGCTATCCCACCTCGCGCAGCAACACTGCCTGTCTGGGGGGAAGTGAGCACTGTGAGTGATGAAATATTTGTTTTTAGACGCAATGGGCACAGGCATAAAAGTTCACTTAATTTACTCGAAAGTCTACTAAAGTGAGACTTTGTCCCCGTGTTTCTTGTGGCTAATTACATTGTTTTGTTGACAAGCTTGGTTGCTTTTCAATGTATGAGTTTGCTCCCACTCCTAGCAAAAAGAGAAATCCTTGGCCTCTACTAGTGACATTCTCACAGGCACACATGATGACTCAAGTGGCCTTGTTACCAAGGTAACCTTAAAGGGGCAGCTAAACATTTTTGTTAAAATACTCAGGTCATAGAATATTAAAATTAAGCAATATAACACATTACTTCTTACTAGTAAAACATTTCTTGTTTTAGAAACATTACTAAGCATGCCCATCAATTTTTTTGTGATTCTTTATGTAATTCTGGCAAAACAAATATTTTGTCTGGTAAAAAATACGAGTGGCTGGTAGATTTTTGTTTTAAGCCCTGCCTGGCATAGAGAATGATGTATCTGTCCCATTATGGCTCCTGTGAGCACACAGGCAGTGCCATTTAGGCCATCTCCATTTTGAAGTACTCAATGTTCTTCTTCTACTACCTCTACGAGTTGGTAAATAAACGAAGCATGCATACTGCCACATGGAGTGTGTTGTTTGAACAGGTATAAAACCAAAGTTGTCGATTTACTGCCACCTGCAGTTATGGAATGTTCACAAGTTAAAATTCATTGGCTGATCCCTCCTGATGACCTGAGCCCAGTTTGTCAAAAGGTATCTATCTGGATGTCACCGATAGGATTAAATGCACAGAAATAGAATGAATAGAACGGACAAATAATTTATTTGAAATGGGGACTAGGCAAAATTCTGATGATTCCATCTAGGGCACCGTTTTTCAAAAGTTATCTCACACACAATGGCGATGTATCCTACACAGAGCTAATAGAGGAATATGCGCTATGTGCGTTTTGAGGCCGTGTTTGGTGCGACCTCATGCGGCTATATTCAGCCACTCCAACCCAACTTCCTAATTGAAATACATTGAGTTGGCGCTGTCATTTTACATTGCGTTGCTCAGTGTGAATGGGGCCCCTAAGCCAGCTGCAGTACCTGGCTGTCTCCTTGTAGTACTTGGCTGTCTCCTTGCAGTACCTGGCTGTCTCCTTGTCGGTGACGAAGGTGGGCGTGGCAGCCAGAGGACTACACAGGTTCTTCCTGATGTAGATCTTCTCTGTAGACGCAGCACAGTTGATAGACTTCTCTCTGGAGACCTCCACCGGCTTCCTCTCACACTGAACAGCTACACAGAGAGAGAAGGGAGGGAGGGGTACACAGTTAAATCCTTAATCCACCATGTTAATGTGCATGCTGGTTCAGAGATTGACTACATTGCAGTCAGACTGCGCAGAATCACTGATTTCCAAATCACTTTCCATCCCAAATAACTACTCATTATGCGATCAATATTAGCGATTCTCCACCTCCACCTAGCCCAAACTGATCCCCTCAAACATGTCGTCTAACTCAGGGCGTTGTGGAACACTGCTGGTGTTGACACAGATAGAGCTGGCATGATTCCTTGATTTACATGCTAGAAAAGCATGTTTGTTCAACATGAATGTCAGTAAGTGATTGGGGCAGGTACTCACAGTCCTGTTTCATGCCCAGGACCATGCAGCGCTGCAGTCTGCAGTACTGGCAGCGGTTCCTGTGGTGCTTGTTGATGACACACTCTCCAGACCCCCGGCATGTATAAACCAGGTTCTTCCTGATGCTGCGCTTGAAGAAGCCCTTACAGCCCTCACAGCTCACTGCCCCGTAGTGACGGCCTGGGGAAAGAGAAGGGGCAGAGGGAACAGGGTCAGTCACACAAGGAGAAGAGAGGGTGTGTGTGATGGTGTACAAGTTTCTTTCCTTCCTACCTGAGGCCCTGTCTCCACACACCACACAGTACTCCACCACGGGCTTGGCAAGTGCCTGGTCTGACCCTTCTGTCACAAACTGGAAAAACACACACAAAAACCAAAAGAGGCATTCATATCAGATGTCAAATGTTACTTTCAGGGCCTGTTTCCCTGACACAGATTAAGCATAGTCCTGGACTAAATGGACTGCCAGTCCCATCTAGAGCGCTGTCTAATATGAATTTGAGAGGGGTTACATTTCCGAACGGTAACCCCATCCCTCAGCTGTATACCAAAACTAAATGGTGAGGCTGAAAAGGTAATTCCAGATCGTGGCTTTAATCTGTGCTAGTGTAACCAGCCCTTTGTGACTAACAGCAATAGTCTGAGTATGTACAAACTAAGACTAGACCAGGGGTGTCAAACTCATTCCATCAAGGGCCTAGTGTCTGTTGGTTTTAACTATTCCCTGTCAAGTTGTGTCCAATTAAACCTCTCTCTACACATGGGTATTGGCCTATATGGATAGGGCTACATTGAAATGTTTCTTCTTCATATATATATATATATATATATATATATATATATATATATATATATATATATATATATACACACACACACACACACACACACATATAAGCCAACTGGGAGTTGGTAGAGCATGGCACTTGCAACGCTAGGGTTGTGGGTTCGATTCCCCGGGGAACCAGCATGAACAAATATGAAAATGTATGCACTCACTACTGTAAGTCACTCTGGATAAGAGTGTCTGCTAAATGACGTAAATGTAAGTCTGTAGCCAGATTTTTTTTAATATTCAAAATAATAAAGCATTCGATTCTTCCATTCTCTTAACATTAGAGTATAATTTCTAGTATTACATTTAAACATTTCTTACAGACGAAATAAGAAAAGTAGTAAATGAAAGTGAAGAGTTTGGAGAGGATGGGGAAATTATTAGACCAAAGTCGGGGACAACAGTTCACCTGACAAGACATAATCCAAACAGTACACTGTTGATTTTGTGCATTTTACATTTACTATACTTTTCACCGCATTAGTTGATAACGGAATGTGAAAATACTCTGGAAACATTCATAAGACTATTCCTGGACTATTCCAGGTGCAACATAAGACAAAAAAAAAAAGACAAGCATTTGAGTGAGAGGACTAACTGGTGTCTTCAGGTGGCCACACACACACTTCTCCAAAGTGTGCCCAGTCCCTACATAATTTCAATGCACTATTATGATTTAAAGAAGAGTCTTCAACTATAAAGTGTTGTTTTGTAGCTCTCCTAGCTGTGCCATTGAGGAACTAGAGCAAGCACACCTGTAGTTGTTTAGTTTGGAACACAACCCTGCATCCCAAACAATCACACAATTGCTGTTGTTGTTTACGCAATCCAAAAACTGCCCATTATAAATCCCAATCTGGGTCAGGTGGGCATTATTTGAAAACTTGTTCTTTTGCCAACATGACTAGCAAAGTTATGAAATCCAAGCTTACAGTGTTAGGCTTTCACAAGACAATTCAGAGAAAGATAATTTTGGTGAGCATAGAAAAGAGTCATGCGTGCATTCAGGTGCGTGTTCCACAGCAAATGTTCATCACAATAGACAAAACATTGGTTAATTCTGTTCAGAACACCACAGGGTATAGAGTACTACAGTATGAGTCATAATACCCATAAAACCGGTCAAACAAGGAAATGGTTCCACCATTCATTTTTCCCATAGGAGATTTTAGAAACACTTAAAATAAGGGCTGTGATTCGTGTTGGCTTACCCTGGTGTGACGTTTTGATAACCGTGTAAAATGCCATGATGATCTGGATGAGACTGCCGAATCGAGGCAAAGGTAAGAATCTCTGGATTAACTATCTAATGTTAGCTAAATTTAGTAATTAATACATTGGCTGAATTTCTTTAAATTGATAATTCTGTGAACTGTCTTGTGCAAGTTTTAAATTGACACAAAACCTGTTAGGAAAGGTGTCAGCTAGAGATGACGCGCAGGAGCTTGCAGGGATTTGTAGTCTTGCATCATGCCAACGTTGATGCTAATTAGCATTTTTGAATCTGAGAGTAAATAGAGTCTAATATATTGGTAAAAGTCACCTTGTCCGAGAGAGATTTACATGTTATCAAACTGTCACGCCAGGGTAAGCCTACACGAAGCAAAGCCCTTATTTTAAGTGTTTCCAAAATTCCCTATGGGACAAATGAATGGTGGAAAAAGATTGGAACCACTACCCTGTTTGACCGCTAGGTTTTATGGGTATTATGACACCTCCACTGTGGGGCTCACGGGGGTTTGGCTTGCTTGTATGACAGCAAAGCACTATTTATTATAATCCTTGTCTCATCTTTCAAAATACGTCGAGTCCTCTAAATTTACAGCATAAGCCCTCACTCAGACAACAAAATAGGTGCAAACGTTGCCTAATTACCAGGAGGAATGGGGGCAACTTCTTGTCGCATGCGGTGCTCTAGTTCAGAATGGCTGTCAGTCAAAACCCAAACAGAGCTATGAAGCGCAGAGCTCAGACGTAATTTATACTATATTACTTTACAGCCTCTGTGTTCCAATATAGGCTCTTATCAGTGCCCAAATCTGCCATTTTCAACCCGTATACAGGTATGAATGTAAAGGCCTACAACTTAAACAACCAGGTGAGTTCCTAACTAGTCAGTGACATTAATTTATTGATTAATCAAGTACAAGGGACTTGTCAAAGCCTAGAGAAACTGCCCTCCATGGAATCAGTTTGACATCTGTTGACTAGACTATCATTGGTGATGCAGGACGTGGCCTCTACCTGGATCTGCTGGCCGGCCAGGTCAGGAGAGGCAAACAGCAGCTGGTTGACCCCTGAACCGTCTGGGGCCGCCAGGATCACCTTGCCCGGGGACGAGGCCTCTTGCTTTGCTAGGATTACCTTGCCTGGCGTAGAGTAGTCTGCGTTAGCAAGGATAAACTGCTGCTTGCCACCAGAACCCTGCTCCAATGCCGTCACGATCTGGATCTTCTGGCCCGTCGACTGGTCCGTCACGATCTGGAAGGGAAGGAGGCAAGTCAAATGAGAATCACAGTAATACCAGCACCAATTAATACTGGGTTAGGATACTGCCCTAACCCTAATATGCTCCGTTTATGGATCAGGGGTTGGAACCCAGAATTTTTTTTATTGTTTCATTCTGAACAGAACCATTATTTTTTATGTTCCGTTCCACTGTTCTGACCAGCTAAATAAAGTTCTGAACCAATTCAAAACCTAAATCAATTACTTCACCAATCAGTGTGGATAGAGCATGCAAGCTAGTTGTTTAGATGTTTGACGGACAGACATGTGTAACCTATGGCGCAAGATGCGACTGACATTTTGCGCGTGGGGAGAGAGCGAGAGAGGGGTGAGGAGGCTTGAAACACTGGGCATCTTGTTATGACATGCATTATCTGAATTAGGTCCACATAATTATATCTAGGAGGAGCGGCTTCTATGGAGTAACTTTGAATGTCCTTTGAGCTAGCTAGCTAACAAGCTTGTGTGTGCAGAGGCACCAGAATTAAAAACACGTCTTACCCTTTTGTAGTTAATAAATCCAACGTGAAACATGACAACTTGGCCTCTAGTTTCCTTAACTAGCATTGAGAAAGGTAATCCATTCTTTTGTAGCTAACTCAAAATCTTTCTCCCTATCTTATGAATCACGTTAGTAATGTCAGTCCAGTAGCCTATGCTTCGGAGGGGAGGGGCAGGTAGCCTAAACACGCACAGGCAAAGATTTTCAGCTTGCAGACAGATACTAGAATACATTTTTGAGTGACAAAGTGAGGGCTTTGCATAGGTGCTTTGTTGCATTTTTATGTGGGACTAGAACTCGTACAACGCTGGGCCAATGGTGCGATGCCCTATTTGTTGACTCCTAAAAGCCTTAACCTAGGGAGAAGAGATGACCTGAGACATGGATGTCACGCCATAGAAATCTACAGCCATGTCTCAGGGTCCCAGTCCATTACATTACCTGGATGCGGTGTCCCATCATGCCACCATCTGCTGAGACCAGCTGAATCCTCTGAGTGTGTCCGTCCATGATGCTGATTCTGTTTCCTTCTGCTGCTGCTGCTCACATCAAAGCCCCATGAGGCACATCAAACTGCAGTAGAGGGAAGGAATGTTTCACACAGTTAGTAGTTATTCAAGGGTATGCATTCATAATCAATGACAAATATGTTTTGATCAGAGCAAGGTCTCAGTAGAGTCAAGGGTGATAAAATATGCATTGAAAGCTTTTTTGTGCATCGCATAAGGAAGACAACATCAGGAAACAGTGGGTATATTCATACAATGAGTGGGACACATACAGTGATCCATACATTTGTTTGTGCACATGTGCCAGTTCTAGCAACATTTGGACATCTCACTGTACTTGTGCACGTGACATTAAAATGCGACAGTGAAACATGTTTTGAGGTGCCCGTGTCCTAACTTTAGTTAACTATAAAAAGTAAAATACAGGAATCTACCTAGGAAGTCCATGGCTTCTTATGTGAGCATACAGGATTGAGTTAAAGTAAATGTTGGGCAATTAGATAACTTTTGGGAGATGCAGGGTTTTATGAGTAACTTGGTATACTATTGACATGTTAACTGGCTAACGTTAGCTAACTGTGGCCCACACCGAGCCATGCAATGTCGCTCGGCCTAGCGAGCTAAGCTAACGTTAGCTAGTTTCTACATTTTTGGCCTTCTACGCCAAGTTGAGAAATAACACACAAAATGTAGGTCTTTATACATAAATAGCCATGGTTGTAAGCATAACAAATACGCTATGGTCTAGTAGTTATTTAAAATCGATGCGGAAGATAAAGTTATTTATTTTCCTGTGGGTGAAAGGTCAACATTGAAGGGTTAAAGAACGCTAGGGTTCAAGGCCCATAGGAGAACGCAGCGACCGGCGGGACTACCGCGTTTGGCAGATCGCAAACATTTAGCTACAGAACATACATTCGCAAAGATTTCACGTTATTGCAACATTTAGCTAACTAGTTGTTTATACTTGCAAAAATTAGTTACGGAAATCTAACCACATTCGCTCGAAGATAGCTACTTAAGTTAGCATCTACGCACAGTATTCACACTGAACACTCTACCCTAGTAAGAGAACGTTTTAGCAAATAATTGTCACACGAATAGCGATTTGTTTGATTTACGGTCACATTTAATGACGTTTAGTGCCAGATAATACACAGTATCCGTGTGTTTTTTATATCCTTACTTGCTGGTTTTGGTTCAATGTCTTGGTCCGGAACCATTATAGCTAAGGCTAATAGCAACGTTAGCTAATGGCAGTTTTAAGCTGCTGGCATGGCAAATGTATTCTTCCTCTTTGTGAAACATGACGGCGCGAAAAACGCGTCGTTTGATGTGAGCTTTTCGCGCACAATCCAGTTGTCTTACCTGTTATTGTGCGGTTTTCTCGTATTGTGTGTCGATGTATAATACATTAATATAATTTTTCTGTCTGCTGCTGCTTCAGGGAGGGTCAGAGTTCGTGACCTTTTTCCTCAAAACACGTTGTGGTGCTCACGCGCACTAGCTTGCACACACA
This sequence comes from Thymallus thymallus, assembly GCA_023634145.1. NCBI lineage: Eukaryota > Metazoa > Chordata > Actinopteri > Salmoniformes > Salmonidae > Thymallus > Thymallus thymallus. The sequence goes on from CM042413.1 coordinate 27,290,786, forward strand.
AGCATGGCTAGACCGAAGGTCTGTGCTTTCCAATGACCATGGATGACTGACAGGGGGCGCTGTATTGAAGCCATCTTGGTACTCCTCAATTGTAAAATATTTTGGAAGCTATTATATATGCCATTTTGAGCCTGTAATTTAATCCACAAAGGCTGATACTCCAGATACTCAACTAGTCTAAAGAAGGCCAGTTTTATTGCTTCTTTAAATCAGCACAACAGTTTTCGGCTGTGCTAACATAATTGCAAAAGGGTTTTCTAATGATCAATTAGCCTGTTAAATGATGAACTTGGATTAGTTAACACATCTTGCCATTGGAACACAGGAGCGATGGTTGCTGATACTGTAATGGGCCTCTGTACATCTATGTAGATATTCCATCAAATCAGCCGTTTCCAGCATTAACAATGTTTATTTCTGATCAATTTTGTTATTTTAAATGGACAAAAAAAATTGCTTTTCTTTCAAAAACAAGAATTTCTAAGTGACCCCAAACTTTTGAACGGTAGTGTATGTATGCGTGTATATATATATATATATATATATATATATATATATATATATATATATATGGCATTAGCTAGCTTCTCACGGTTTGATGCAGTCCAACAGGTACTACGTAATCATATGATGATAAATAAATAACCTAGCTATTAGTCTACTATAGCACGAGTCGCCTTGGTTGGTTGCGGTCTCTAGTCTCTCCCTCCCTCCTCCCCATGTCACTCGCTCACAGTACAGCCTCTCCCTCCTCTCACGCTTTATCAGCTCCGGTTAATAAAGTAGCTTTCAAAAATACTTAAATGTAATGATTGAATATTACATATGGGCATCTTTATCGTTTGAATTGACAAATGATAAAGATCCACACATATTTCAGTTTTTCCTCATGGCTTGCAGCATCCTTCTCACAAGGCAAGTAAGTGGGATGTTGCAATCAATTATGTATTGTGGTGTCTTTGGCCACATTAATTCCTCTCCACTGTTATGTTCAACTGTTCAAAGTAATGGGCAATCATAGAGATGATTCAGAACTTGATACTAATCACTTAGGCCACCTACTACAATATCCTTCCCACATTTTGAGATCTCTCAGATTTTCTTTAAACCAATGAAATAGCCTAGTTTGCACCGTCAGAAAAAACAAGACAGGAATTCTGTCCCTGGCCCATTCTAGCCTACTGTTGATGGCATAAGAGATGAGACAGCGAAATACGCGAAATATGTTTATTAAAATAGGCACATAGTGCAGAAAAGGGTAATCAGACCAGCAAATATAAAATGCACATAAACTTGATTTAAAATTCTATTTAAAATCAATATCCATGATAGCTACATATTTAAGACTACAATAACAAGGATTGAGCACTCTAGTGCCTTATAAAGGAATATTGAGGGGTAAACTGGAGGGATTTGATTTCTTCATTCCAGTCAGAACAAGTGCAAAGGCCCATGTGCTCATGAGTGAATTTCCCCCCACACACAACTGCATCAATGTATTTCAGGTGCCATAAACAAACAAACAGACAGACCACTGTACTACTCAATGCAGTGTCTCAAAAAGTTGTAATGGTGTGAATTATGCTCATGTTGTGTTTCCCCCTGATGACAAAACTGCAATGGCATGATTAAAAGACAACATTCCATAGAACAAGTCCTGGGATACAACACCACATTTATTTAACTGTTCTGCATAATACATTAAAATAAGATATTCAATCAACTTAAACGGCAAATACTAAAAATGCAGATGTTGTCAATGTATAGAGATTACTTGATCTACACCAGTAATGATACAATGTCTGTAACAAAAAAAACTCTACAGCTCTTATGTACAAGCCTCCAGGGCTGGCTGCATTGGAATTGGTCAAATAAGGCGAAATGTGGTCTTCAACCAAGTATAGTAACTTTAGAACCTGGCTCGTTCCACGAAATCAGTGCCTTTTGCGTTTCTTTGATATTTTAAGTAGAAATTGTTCCCAAATATTGTATTTTAAAAGCCTGATATATTAATTGAAGTGTCCTTTAATATAGACCACATGGATAATTCAATAAATCATATTTTTTATATAAATAAAGACTTGCTTTGACATGTCCTTCCGTGCACCCTCTGACTTCTAGGAAGATTTTAACCCACTTAATCCCAAAGTCCTAGTTATTTTGTTGCTTTGACAGTCATTTCTGAAGACGTATTTATTTAATGTGATTAGTGATTAATTTACGTCTGTCCCTCATTTTGTCAACCCTGTTATGTGAGCTGAACACATTTTAATATGGTGAAACTAATCCTTTAAAAAAAATGTTTTGCAAAAGAAACATTGAACATCTAATATTCAAAACATAGTGTATAAGCAGATTATTTTTTATTTAACCTCAAGGTGGAAAACATGTTTAATGTTTTATTTTTTTACACTTCTCAAAAGACATCTAATTGGTGGAACGACCCACCTGTGTTCTATGAGCCATAATGCCCACCAAAAAAAGAAACTTAAAAACAACAATAAAATGTGTATTTCATTTTTGCTTAAAAATCCTTCATTGGGGATATAGGTATGCTTGCATCAGAAATTAATACCTCCCCTTGCTCTTATTGTTTTCAGTAGAGACATATTAATTGTATTACAATACAATTACAATATTAACATCACACAGACAGTGACACGGCCACACCTTCATAACGTCTCTGCTCAGGTACAGTTCATCGACTGCAGCTACAGAGAATGATGGTCAGAGCACCATGGCTTCCTTGAACACATCTATCCATCTGTCAAAGACAAATAACACAGTTAGTAGGCTATCACAATGTGTATCACAGTTGAGAGTAAGGCATCAGCATGCTTCAGTTCGGCTGGTTGCTAGACGAAGTTGGCTAGGTGAACCTAACGATTATGGTCACATACTCCCTTAAAAGAGCTTCGCTTGAAAAATGAGAAAAAAGGCAGTAACTGCTCAAAGTATGGAACTGAGAAAAATGGCTTTTATTTACCTTGGTTTCAAAGTAACCTTATGCAGTTCATGCTAACATGACCCCCATTTTCTACAAAACACAACACAATAGAGGCAGGATACTTGTCCACATGATTAAGCATGTATTTAATGTAGCAAAAATTAACTCATTTTCGACCAAATTAGAAGTTACTGCCTTTTTGCTTGGTAGGGCAGTACTGTTTGTCCATTTTGAGACGCCGTAGTCAGTTACACTTCCTCAAAATTATCAGAATTAATCTAAGATAACTCAAGAAGTCTGTAATTAATTAAAGTTTTTGCCCAATTTTACATCTAACTAAGATGTTTGGTGCAGTATTTTTTAATGAAAAAATATGCATGAAAACGAGTTGTCTCTTGTTCAATGACAAATACACTTTTGACCAATTTTTAAATATACAGTATATAGATTTTAAATTGAACCTTTATTTAACTAGGCAAGTCAGTTAAAAACAAATTCTTATTTACAATGAGGCCTACACTGGCCAAACTCGAACGATGCTGGGCCAATTGTGCGCCACCCTATGGAATTCCCAATCATGGCCGGTTGTGATACAGTCTGGATGCTAACCAGGTTGTCTGTAGTGACGCCTCTAGCACTGAGATGCAGTGTCTTAGACCACTACGCCACTTGGGAGCCCAATCACCAACAAATATTTTGGCTCTGAACTTAGGCTTCCCTCCAGAAAAAAAATGTGTGCCCGAACAGCCGAAAAACCCTCACCGAAGTCCAAAATGTCATCATAATATATGCACAAACTCTACCGAACTGTTACTGCCGGGAAGCATGCGGATGCCTTTAAGAGTGAACAAATGTGTATCCTATGGAGGCTGCAATATTATTTTCAGGTAAACTCTCTCCCCTGTAACTACTCCTCAGGTCGTTGCTGTAAATGAGAATGTGTTGTCAGTCAACTTACCTAGTAAAATAAGGGTTAAATAAATAAATAAATAAATAAATAAAGTGAGGTATTTCTGCTTATAGCTCATCTCCCCAGCCCTTGAATCAATAGCATCGTATGATTGGCATTCAAATCCTTCTGTACCTTTGGGCGGTTTGGCTGTCGTCGGCCTTGAAAATGTAATGCAACGTGTTTTTGTGATAGAGCTTGAACTGCTGCTTCTGAGCTGCTGGCCCTGGCCCTGGCCCCTCTTCCTCCACTTTCAACATGAAGCCCAGCAACGGCTGGCTCTCTAACGCTGCCACGTCCTACGACAGACAGACAGAAGAAGAAAGAGACGGAAGTTGGATTTTAGTGAAAACTCAAAACACTGTTGTTATTTTCATATATAAAAAATAAAAAAACCTGTAGCAGAACAGAACTTAATATCTCAAAATATAGAATAGCAGAGACATGAGTGCTGTTTGAGTAACAGGTGTAGAAAACGTCACAAAATCTGGGTCTGTTGACTTTACAATACAGTCTACGGCAGCACCTACCTCACTGGCAGCGTACGTATACAGGACCTTGTTCTTGATGACGAACCAAAGCCTCTTCCCCTGCTTCTTATTGCCCTTTGACCTCTGCAGGTAACCACTCATTGACGAGTTGTCTGTGTTTGCTGACACCTGGAACAGCAAAGCTCATTGGATAATATCACAGACTAATCATCAGTAACATATCGGTTGTGTTCAGTGGGAACCGAATGGATGAATATCGTCTGAACCGGGGAGGTATCTGAAATGCTAATTTTCCATTACGAAACGTAATGAACATGAACGACCCTGATTGAACTTTAGAGTGGTAGACTAGTCACCTCCTTGAGGGCAGCAGGAATCCTCTTTGTTTTCCTGGTGAAACCAAAGGAGGGTTTTCCACCAGGGGAGAGAGTTGCAGACTGGGCCTTTTCACCAGGGGAGAGATTTGCAGACTGGGCCTTTCCACCAGGGGAGAGAGTTGCAGATTGGGCCTTTTCACCTGGAAAAGGGAACGGACAAAAGAAATGTCCATAATTGCTGGGCCCAAAATGTATAGTGTTCTTCTGCATGTCTTTATTAATCTACAAATAAAGTAAACCAATCAATCAATGAACCACTGTTTGGAATCAATATCTATTCTAGTCTGTACCGATGTCCATCTAATGATTTACTAGACATGTACTCCCTCAGATTCATTTTCACTTAAATTATTGCCATGTTAAATGATGTGTGGGGGAAAAAAGTCCCTTTTCTGATTAAAACAACACATTGTATATTTTTCATCAAGAATGTTTACGTGTTAAAGCCAATAAATAATTTATTGACATCACGTCATTGTTGGAGACACCTTAGAAGGCACTTGGCTTCTGAATCTGCTGTTCTGTTTGGCTTATCACCTGCAGGTAGTGTCAAAGTACATTGCTGATACAGAAAATTGTATGTTTATTTTCATAGCATACTGTGGTATAGCCCTGACAATTAACAGATGATCATGGAGACCCTAAATGAAAAGAACCAAATCACTATGTCAGACTGGCCAGTGGTAGCCTTAAGTTAGAGGCTAGGGCATTGGGCCTTCTACTGTGTACCAGTGTGTTACATGGATGCAGGCCTTACGCCTCTGCTGGCTTTGAAGCACTGATCACACACTCTGTCCAGCTGGTTCTTCTCACACACACACACACACACACACACACGTCTTACTTCTCCGCTGCTGTAGTACGATGAAGCACTGATCACACACTCTGGCCAGCTGGTTCTTCAGATACTCCAGACATTGTTTGTTGGAGGAGCAGGACTGGCACACCACCTATAGATGGTATACAAACATTATTACTATACCACGGCATGGTTGAATACTCGTTTCTGATAGGCTTGAAGGGCATTCTAGTGTGCAACATTTGCAAAGCATATACTGTATGTAATGCATACACAGAAACATAAAGGTTGGAACCCAGCCTTTCTTAATGATTTTGTGTGACATTGTTAAATCCACTGAGGCAAATGTCTGTGGTCCCAGTGGAAGATGCCCCCTCATCCATAGCGATACAATATAATAATGTTTTAATTAAATGTTCTTAATGCTCTATTTAATTATGCCCCTCACCTTTCCACAGGCTCGGCAGTGGTGTCGTCTCCAGGTGAGGGTGAACTCACAGGTACAGACCATACACATGGTGGCCCTTGGGTCTGGGATCCAGATAGGGGCCTTCGAACCCAGGGTGACCACACTGTCACTGTCCTCAGACCCAGTCTGCACATAGAACAGAATAGACTTCATTGTCCAATTTGTGAGAAATAGAAATCTGTCTTCTGCCTATCTCAACCCCTCTGTAATAGCTTACTCAAAGCCTGCAGGTATAATGCATTGTAACGCTTGTCATGTATGATCCCCTTATAATGTACTATAATTATGTCATCACTACCTCCTCCAGACTCTTGCTGGAGATGAAGGAGATCTTCTTCCTGGTATAGTCATTGATCGCCGTGGAGATGGCCTCCAGCCAATCATCTCTCTCCACTGCAGAACTAAAGAAGACAGGACAGGAAGTGTCAGTCTCCTGCTGAACTGGACATGAAATTATTGTTTAATGCAAGGGTAAATAGATGGGTAACACTTTACAAAGCCAGCATGTATAATGTGTTATTATGCAGTTACAATTATTTAAAGAATCGTCATAAGCATGTATGAACCTGTTATGTCTTATAATAATCTCATAACGACTAAATTCCTTATTTTGAATAAGCCCTTTTATAAAGAGATTATAAAGTCTCATACATGCTTATAATCAGTATTATAACCTGGGTGGTTTGAGCCCTGAAAGCTGATTGGCTGAAAGACCATATACCACAGGTATGGCAAAACATTTATTTTTAGGTTTCTAATTACGTTGGTAACCAGTTTATAAAAGCAATAAGGTAACTCTGAGGTTTGTGTTATATGGCCAATATACCACGTCTAAGGGCTGTGTCCTAAAGGCTGTGTCCTAAAGGCTGTGTCCTAAGGGCTGTGTCCTAAGGGCTGTGTCCTAAGGGCTGTATCCTAAAGGCTGTGTCCTAAAGGCTGTGTCCTAAAGGCTGTGTCCTAAGGTCTGTGTCCTAAAGGCTGTGTCCTAAAGGCTGTGTCCTAAGGGCTGTGTCCAAAGGGCTGTGTCCTAAGGGCTGTATCCTAAAGGCTGTGTCCTAAGGTCTGTGTCCTAAGGTCTGTGTCCTAAGGGCTGTATCCTAAAGGTTGTGTCCTAAAGGTTGTGTCCTAAAGGTTGTTTCCTAAGGGCTGTATCCAGGCACTCCGCATTACAACTTGCTCTATATTGTGACTGGTTCTCACCTGCCAGAGAGTATGAAGGAGCGGTCCACACTCTCAATGGTCAGCTCATTCTGAAAGGCCTCTTGGCTGGGCTTGCTAACCTGCAATTACATTCATTTTTAACATATCTATTACAAGCTCTCTTCCCAGAGTAATAATATATTTTGTGGTGGAATATTAAAACTATAAACTAATCTGAAATGTATCCATATTGCTTTATGTGGCTCTGGCCAAAATGAGTGCACTATATAGGGAATAGGGTGCAATTTCAGACATAGGCCATGAGCTCTCACCTTCATCCCAGTCAGAGACAGCATGTTGTTGAGTTTAAACTGGCCAGATTGAACTGGTGTGGTGTACAACAATGTGTCGTTGAACTGGTAAAAAACAACAACATTTTATTTCCTGGAATAGCTCATCAAGACACCAACATTCTAGAGCAACTTTCAAGTTTTATTAGTTGCCTGTACAGGATATACATGGTACAGGATATACAGTGAGGAGAACAAGTATTTGATACACTGCCGATTTTGCAGGTTTTCCCCACTTACAAAGCATGTAGAAGTCTGTAATTTTTATCATAGGTACTCTTCAACTGTGAGTGACGGAATCTAAAACAAAAATCCAGAAAATCACATTGTATGATTTTTAAGTAATTAATTTGCATTTTATTGCATGACATAAGTATTTGATACATCAGTAAAGCAGAACTTAATATTTGGTACAGAAACCTTTGTTTGTAATTACAGAGATCATACGTTTCCTGTAGTTCTTGACCAGGTTTGCACACACTGCAGCAGGGATTTTGGCCCACTCCTCCATACAGACCTTCTCCAGATCCTTCAGGTTTCGGGGCTGTCGCTGGGCAATACGGACTTTCAGCTCCCTCCAAAGATTTTCTATTGGGTTCAGGTCTGGAGACTGGCTAGGCCACTCCGGGACCTTGAGATGGTTCTTACGGAGCCACTCCTTAGTTGCCCTGGCTGTGTGTTTCGGGTCGTTGTCACGCTGGAAGACCCAGCCACGACCCATCTTCAATGCTCTTACTGAGGGAAGGAGGTTGTTGGCCAAGATCTCGCGATACATGGCCCCATCCATCCTCCCCTCAATACGGTGCAGTCGTCCTGTCCCCTTTGCAGAAAAGCATCCCCAAAGAATGATGTTTCCACCTCCATGCTTCACGGTTGGGATGGTGTTCTTGGGGTTGTACTCATCCTTCTTCTTCCTCCAAACACAGCGAGTGGAGTTTAGACCAAAAAGCTCTATTTTTGTCTCATCAGACCACATGACCTTCTCCCATTCCTCCTCTGGATCATCCAGATGGTCATTGGCAAACTTCAGACGGGCCTGGACATGCGCTGGCTTGAGCAGGGGGACCTCGCGTGCGCTGCAGGATTTTAATCCATGACGGCGTAGTGTGTTACTAATGGTTTTCTTTGAGACTGTGGTCCCAGCGCTCTTCAGATCATTGACCAGGTCCTGCCGTGTAGTTCTGGGCTGATCCCTCACCTTCCTCATGATCATTGATGCCCCACGAGGTGAGATCTTGCATGGTGCCCCAGACCGAGGGAGATTGACCGTCATCTTGAACTTCTTCCATGTTCTAATAATTGCACCAACAGTTGTTGCCTTCTCACCAAGCTGCTTGCCTATTGTCCTGTAGCCCATCCCAGCCTTGTGCAGGTCTACAATTTTATCCCTGATGTCCTTACACAGCTCTCTGGTCTTGGCCATTGTGGAGAGGTTGGAGTCTGTTTGATTGAGTGTGTGGACAGGTGTCTTTTATACAGGTAACGAGTTCAAACAGGTGCAGTTAATACAGGTAATGAGTGGAGAACAGGAGGGCGTCTTAAAGAAAAACTAACAGGTCTGTGAGAGCCGGAATTCTTACTGGTTGGTAGGTGATCAAATACTTATGTCATGCAATAAAATGCAAATTAATTATTTAAAAATCATACAATGTGATTTTCTGGATTTTTGTTTTAGATTCCGTCTCTCACAGTTGAAGTGTACCTATGATAAAAATTACAGACCTCTACATGCTTTGTAAGTAGGAAAACCTGCAAAATCGGCAGTGTATCAAATACTTGTTCTCCCCACTGTACATGGTATACCATATATATGGTATGCGACGTCCACCAAAATACTTACTTGCAGGTTCCTTCTCAACAATGCAACAACAATAAAAATGCATAAAAGATAAGAATACGAACATAAACTAAATGTCTCAGTAGAATATAATAAATATTTTAACATCAGTTTAATACAGGAAGGCACAATTTATATTTATGCATGCTTTGGGGAAGGGGGCATTGGGGGGCTAGTGTTTAAATTGTGCAGTATTAGCAGTAATAATACGAGTGGAAGCAACAGTTGTGATGTGTGTGTAGCATGAATGTACTGTATATACACTGAGTATACAAAACATTAGGAATAACTGATCTTTCAATGACATAAACTGACCAGGCGAATCCAGGTGAAAGCTATGATCCCTTATTGATGTCACTTGTAAAATCTACTTGATAGCAGTGTAGATTAAAGAGAAGAGACAGGTTAAAGAAGGATTTTTAAGCCCTGAGACAATTGAGACATGGATTGTGTATGTGTGCCATTCGGAGGGTGAATGGACAAGACAAAAGTTAAGTGCCTTTGAATATAGTAGGTGACAGGTGCACCGGTTTGTGTGGCTTTTTCGCGCTCAACAGTTTCCTGTGTGTATCAAGAATGGTCCACCACCCAAACCACAAGCAACCAACTTGACACAACTGTGGGAAGCATTGGAGTCAACATGGGCCAGCATCCATGTGGACCGCTTTCGACACCTTGTAGAGTCCATGCCCTTAAGAATTTAGGTTGTTCTGAGGGCAAAAGGGGGGGATGCAACTCAATATTAGTGCAGTGTTCCTAATGTTTGGTATACTCAGTGTATGTGTGTGGTGTAGTGTAGTGTGTATATGCTGGTCAGTCCAGTTCAAGTATTCAGCAGTCTGATGGCTTGTGGATAGAAACTGTCTCCGAGCCTGTTGGTATCAGACCCATGTGCCCGGGGAAGATGGGGTGGGGGTGCTGAGAGAATCTTTTTATCCCCGCACTGACGACTATTTTAGTTCGCTAATACGGGAGTAATTTTGTTTTCAAGCACCCCTACTTCCCGCGGCTATGATCAGACATCATGCTCCAATACAGTGCAGGGAGAAAGGAACGAATCAGAAGGGTAGTGTTCAGTAGGGACGAAACAGAAGGGTAGTGTTCAGTAGGGACGAATTAGAAGGCTAATTAAGAAAGGCTAATTTTGTTTCCTACTCACCAGGAAGAACATCCTGGGTTGCATGACCTTCCTGGAGAGCTTCATCAGAACACCCTCTTTCAGGAACACCTGGAACACACCACACATCAGACACCAGTGCTATAACTCTTTCAGGAACACACCACATTAGACACCAGTGCTATAACTCTTTCAGGAACACACCACATTAGACACCAGTGCTATAACTCTTTCAGGAACACACCACATTAGACACCAGTGCTATAACTCTTTAGAAGCCAATCCATATCAATGAAGAACCAAATTTATATCAGTGAGCGAGGAGGACCCTGCTGATACCCACCCTCCCAGGCAGGACGATCTCATGTTGTCCATTCAAACTGCACTGAACCTGAATCAGCTTCTGGAAGTTATCCTGAAAGAAAAGAGGAAATATAATAAGTGAATATTCCACCACAGTTATAGTCATATAGGCAGGAAAATAATAAGTGAATATTCCACCATAGCTATAGTCATAAAGGCAGGAAAATAATAAGTGAATATTCCACCACAGCTATAATCATAAAGGCAGTGAACTTAAAGACAAGTAAAACAAAGTTCTATCTCACCCCCTGTTTCATGATGTCATTGGCATGGTTGGCCACCTCCTTGACTATGCCCAGGGCAGCTGTGGGTGGATTTGGAGATAGAGGATTAGGCTTCTATTTCAGTAAAATAATAAATATAATACCCCAGACTTTCTGGTTCACTTAAGTCTATTACAGCTACTACGTTTGTCATGCTCGATACATAATGTTGAGACCCTGTGCTGTTGAGGCCACTTGCTCTAGAATGACCTTGATACCAAGTGTTTGGCTTTACCTTGTGTGTCTTTGTAATCTGCAGAGTCTGGAGACAGGTTCTTCAGGTAGTCTGAAATTATACACCATTTTAGAGAACATCAAATATGCTCTTCCCAACGATACTACACTAGGAACGGTCAACAGGTCAATACAGGTGCCTTAGTTACTACTGTACTACACAGGACAAGTGCCTTGAATTGTGTAGGAAATTCCTGGAATGTAATTGGACTGTGAAAATCCTGATATACAACAACCAAAAGGTGCTTGTGAAATGGAATTACACAAGAGTGACGTGGTGAAATACATTTCACATTTTGGCCGTGCGTCCATTAGTCCCCATTCAGAGCCGTGCGTCCATTAGTCCCCATTCAGAGCCGTGCGTCCATTAGTCCCCATTCAGAGCCGTGTGTCCATTAGTCCCCATTCAGAGCCGTGCGTCCATTAGTTCCCATTCAGAGCCGTGTGTCCATTAGTCCCCATTCAGAGCCGTGTGTCCATTAGTCCCCATTCAGAGCCGTGTGTCCATTAGTCCCCATTCAGAGCCGTGTGTCCATTAGTCCCCATTCAGAGCTGTGTGTCCATTGGGTCCCATTCAGAGCCGTGTGTCCATTAGTCCCCATTCAGAGCTGTGTGTCCATTAGTCCCCATTCAGAGCCGTGTGTCCATTAGGTCCCATTCAGAGCCGTGTGTCCATTAGGTCCCATTCAGAGCCGTGTGTCCATTAGGTCCCATTCAGAGCCGTGTGTCCATTAGTCCCCATGCAGAGCCGTGTGTCCATTAGTCCATTAGTCCATTAGTTATTAGTCCATTAGTTATTAGTCCATTAGTCCATTAGTTATTAGTCCATTAGTTATTAGTCCATTAGTTATTAGTCCATTAGTTATTAGTCCATTAGTTATTAGTCCATTAGCCCGTTCAGAGCCATGCGTTTTGAATGTCTTTGACCAGTAGATGACGATGTGACACCATTTAGTTTACTTCACAAATTCGCTTAGTTCACTCAAAGTATTTGTATTTGTATTTATTAAGGATCCCAGGCAGCTACTCTTCTCTGGGGTCCAGCAACATTAAGGCAGTTATATACAATTTAAAATATTACATGCCATTAGATTTCATAACACTTTTCACAACACATTAAGTGGGTTCCCTCAGGCCACACTACTCTACAATACAAAATCCACATGTACGTGTGTGTAGAGTGTGTGTCTTATCATGTGTAAGCGTGTGTCTGTATCTGTGTGTGTCTCTTCACAGTCCCTGCTTACTAATAAGGTGTATTTTTATCTGTTTTTCTGATTCTACTGCTTGCATCAGTTACCTGATGTGGAATAGAGTTCCATGTAGCCATGGCTCTACGTAATACTGTGCACCTCTCATAGTCTGTTCTGGACTTGGGGACTGTGAAGAGACCTCTGGTGGCATGTCTTGTCTGCTCTGTATGCTAGTAGTTTAAAAACAGAAATTTTTGTGCATTTGAATATTCATTGTCCTGATATTTTGTGGTCCAGGACTGTGTCCAGGAACACGGCCCATAACAACCACACTCTGCTGCAGTTTACCTGTGAGCAGCATCTGATATTGAGGGATCCTCTGAACAGGCTTCAGTAGGTAATGCCTCAGAGCCAGGCTGGCACAGCGAGGACCAGCCTGAGACACAGAGTCACTAAACATTATTCACAACACACACTAGCAGACACAAACATGCACACATGTACAGACAGAAAGTCAAAAACACACCGAGAGGCACCCTAACACAGAGAGGCACCCAAACACAGAGAGGCACACAAAACACTGAGAGGCACAAAGACAGAGAGACAAACAAAACACCAAAGACAAACACAACACCAAAGACACACACACAACACCAAAGACACACAAAACACCAAAGACACACAAAACACCAAAGACACACAAAACACCAAGACACACAAAACACCAAGAGGCACACAAAACACCAAGACACACACAAAGCATATCACAAACAGCGCCTTCAACTTCAAGCAACAACACATTAAAACGGGTTGACCCAGTGAGCCGGTTTACCTCAAAATCCCGCACCACTGCCGCAAAGGCTGGGTTCTTCCTGCTATGCTCGTCTAGTAGGGCCACATTCTTGTCAAACTCTCGGATGTATGTGGAGTACATCTTCAGATAGGGCCCTTTCTTCACAAAGATGTCCGCTAGCTGACCATGCTCGTCCCTGATCAATGAAACAGAGGCTCAGACATTAAGAGAGAGAGAGATGGAGTGTCAGATTTATTTCAGTTAGAGCTATCACAGTATTGATGAAAGATGCAACATTAGCCAAGCTTAGATTCACCACCTGATATGATTTTTATGTGTGGTTTACCTCAGGACTGATAGATATGTGTTTGTGTGTCATGACAGTAGGTGTAATTGCTTTGTCGTGGTAATTAAAGGATGTTGATGGAGATCAGTTAGTGTTGGCTCTGGTCATAGAGGATAATTCTATTCATTGTAATTACACCTTTTTCACACACTACTGAGTCAATCCAAGACGAGCTGTACTGAGGTGGCTGGTTATACATCCACTACAGATACTGGAACCTTGCTGGAAAGGACAATATGAAAACATAATGTCCATGACAGCACAGATCGGTTCAGGTTGGCACGGTACTGTTATAAACTAGTACCACTTGGCGACCCGCTCCTCCAGCTCTCTGAGCAGGTCATGGTTCAGTTCGTAGAGCTGGGGCAGATAGTACAGGATCTGGTTCAGAATAGGCTCCTCTATAACAGGCTTCCCACTCGGACGAGACGCCTTCGTCACAGCATCACGGAAGTCCTGTAGGGGGAGAGGGATGGACAGGTCAGAGGGAGAGACAGAGAGAGACAGGCAACACATACATACACACACACACACACACTCAGAATTAGTCTGTATATCGTGGCTATTCCTTTTAGAGAACACAGAAAAGTGTTAGGCTGCAAACACACCACACCAAATGTTCTAAATTGCAAACATTTCAGTGCACTTTAGATCTATCCTCGACCTCTGACCTCTATACCAAGCAGTCTTCCATTAAAGCCCTGTTTGTTTCCAGGAACCCCCCGCACCCCCAGTCCTTAAAGAGTAGAGGAGGGTAGCGGAGGGGAGGGGAGGGGAGGGGAGGGGAGGGGAGGATGGGAGGAGGAGAGCCTTGGGGCTTGCAGGGAAAGCTGTTTCTGCTTCTCTTTCTGATGATGGTGGAGGTATTTGTTGTGGTTTACGGGGCATAACTAGGGCAGCAGAGAAACTGCTTACAGAACAGATTACAACACATTCAGCACCAGATTGGCTGTAAGGGGCCCTGGCCATGTAGCAAGGAGCTCCTGTGGTTTACATCTGCTGCTCACAACACTGCTCAGCTTAGGTAGGGGGACTGCACAGGACACCCCCCATAACAAATCATGGCCCCAACATATGAATATCAATATGCCCCATCACCCCCCCAACCAGTCAGTGAAGACCGGAATACATTTTCCATTACACTGGATACAAGTGTTGATGATTTGGTTAAAAGGGCTGATAGATAACTGAATCAAACACTTGCCTACAGCATAACTTCCTGTCTCTCCCCCACAGTGTGGTTTAAGAGCTAGTGACTCAGTCAGTCACGTTTCATCTGCGTACAGCATAACTCTCTCACTTAGTCTCCTATGAAGACATACCACCTCTTTGTCCTTGGAATGTACTGCATGTGTAAACAAGGAAACTAGTATTGTGCAACTAATTAGAACAATTCCTAGCTGAACCTAGACATCAGCTATTTCACTATTACAATTTGGTAAGGTGTCCAAACCTAAACCGGGCAGGATAGCAGCAAATGACTGAGACAAAAACATAGTCACAGAGTTTAACAAAACACCATTTAGTGACCATACTCAAGCTCAGATCAGCTGAACATGATTTCTCTTTCTTGGACCACTGTCAGATCACACCACTACTGAGAGGCCAAGGGAAACCAACAGGAATGCAAGCCGTGCGGATGAGAGGAATGAGGTGTAGTGTACAAGGCCACGAAACCCAGTGTGTCCCTCATGGTGGGGTGTGGCCCAGTGGTTAGCATAATCAAACACACATGGAGCAGTCTGGCGAACATTCAGGAGTTCGCACTAGATGAAAACTATACAGTACAGAAAAACACAAACCACAGGACTGTATGAAGCTATCAAATACGTAGCATAAAGACGGAAAAATGCCAGAATACTCACGATATGGAGAAGCTTCAGGACATTGACAAATACATTCTCGGAGCTCATAATCTCTCTGGCGATGTGAACTATCTTGCTCCTCTTGGCACCATCGCCAGCCTGGCACGGACACGGGTACAAACACATCAAGTAAATCATTACATTTCACCAAGGTTATTGGTTAAATTTTCGCAGGGATCAGATACTACAAATGCATGCACTCACTGTACTGTAAGTCACTTTACATCAAAACATCTGCTAAGTGGCATATTTTCTTTCTAATTGCAGTGTCTCACATCCCTCTCCTCAGGCAGTTCAGGTTCTCCTTTGCTAGAGGAGGAACTCTCATCATCCTCTTCATCCGAACTCTGAACAATGATGTCCTCATCCGACTGACCTTCATCTAGTAGGCCAACGTCCTCTTCAATAGAACTCCTGTTGGAACAAGAGATGATAATCAGCAGGAAAAGACACACCTGCAAAAACATCCTGAAACTCAGTGTCACACCTATGGGGAAGAAGGGGTGGGAGGACAGAGTGTAACCTTAAAAAAAGTGTATAAACGTGAAAGAGGGAGAGAAGGGAACTGGGGAAGTGAGGTTAGTAACGAAGTGAGGTTAGTAAAACACCTGAGTAAGCATATCATTTATCATCAGCGGGGGGGGGTTCAGCAGTATTCCACCATTTCCTGGAGTGACCACACAGTACACACATGAAATAGAGGTTTGACGGACCGACCAGGGAAAACACATTTTACTAGTCAACTCTTCACACACAACTCAACATACAAGACCAAGACCAAAAGCAATGCCTTGGGTCAGCTGAGGGGTTTGGCTGGATGCCACCTCTGCCGGCAACCCAAATATCACAAAGGACTTGGTTCCAAACCAGTCACTCCTCTCTACTCCTAGCCGCTTGCGACTTAAACTTGAGGAAATGAATGGGTTGGATAGGTGTAAGCCACAGGTCAACCCAAACATTAGAAAGCCCCGGTTCCAAACCGGTAACTCTACCCTAATCCTAACCCCCCTATTGACTCCAACAAGGTATAATATATAGAAAACACCACCTAGCCAAGCAAAAGGCTAGGCAGAACTCTTGATAGGGGCTGGTAGAATTTGTTTAGAACTGGGCCACGGCAAATGACGACCTGAAGTAAGTCTCCTTCTCTGTGCATACTGAGGCAATTTACCATGTTTACAGTATACGTGCTTCTGTGGTTGTTTTGTATAAGTGAGCAGCTGATTGTTCTTTGTTTGTGATTGTTGCACTCTGAAACACACAGGCCTGACAAACACACTGAGCCGTTAGTTCAAGGCACAGAAATCCTGAGCTGCTTTACATTTTTCAAACGCCAACTGATTTTTAGTCAGACCACTTTTAGTGCCGGTCATTGAGGTACCGATAACACTGATACCATACCTTTAAAGTTTGCACAAAATAGACTTCTGCTACTAAGACAGAACATGCTTTAGTGCCAGTCTTCCTCACTAGACTGACTGGAGTTTCCAACTCAACAAAAACAACCACACACATGCAAGGATGTCACACTGACAATCATCGCTTCTCCTAGAAAGCTGCATCAGGCTGGCAGCTGTAAATAGAGTTTAAGCCACTTTGAATCTATGGTCCGGCTCCTGTTCCTCGTAGAATAATACCTCTCAGCGCTGCTGTGCTGGTTCTGTTGTTGTTCACTGTGTCTCTTCAGGGGATGATACGGCTCCTGTTCCTCGTAGATATTGGCATCATCATACAGGTGGTTGTGCCACTCCGACAGGTCCGTACCCACCCCCACCTCACTCCCTTGTAGTCCCAGTCCTACAGGCTGGTTAAAATACTCAGGTATCGCCTCGTAATAGGGAACATTTTCATACTCCACAGCCTGCTCTGCTCCGGGGTAGTGGATCTCATCTCCGTCCATGCTCTGCTCCACCCCAACCCTGATCACCCCCAGATGGGGACAGGAGAACTTGCAGGCATCCCCCACCTGAACGCCCAGGCGTTCCTGGAAACAGACGCCACTATCTTGGTCTACATCATCCACACATTGTTCTGCCAGAGACTGGCCTCCCTTGGCTAGCAGCTTGGGAAGCTTCTTGACAGAGAGTTTCAGATCCAGAAGCCTCCGGAAGGAGTTCCGTTTCTGTCCCTCAACGAGGGTCAGGTCGGCGGAAGAGAAGGACTTGGCCTTCTTTTTCCCAAGGCTGGAGCAAGACGGCATGGATGGTGACAGTGTTTCATCTGTTGGCAAGCTGTCCTTTGTCTGTGTGTTGTCTGTGCTCCCTTTACGGGATACAGGAGACACCAGCATCTGAAGGATGCTGCTCCTTCGTGGTTTATCCTCTTCTGGGGTTGCAGGGAGCTGTCTCATAGCTTTTGTAGCCTTGGTGAGGGCACATCCATCATCGTCACTATTGGAAGTCTTTAGTTCCTCCCCTGTTCTCTCTTCTGACAGTTCCTTCTTCGGTACCCATGCTGCTGGGGAGTTGCATCTCTGTGGTTTCTTGGGGACGACGGCCATCTTGTTTTGAGCACTCACATTTTCATTGTAACTCCCAGTGGTTGCTAAGGTGAGGGGAGAGTGGCAGTTGGAGTCGAGCTCCA
The DNA here is from genome assembly GCA_023634145.1 of Thymallus thymallus. NCBI lineage: Eukaryota > Metazoa > Chordata > Actinopteri > Salmoniformes > Salmonidae > Thymallus > Thymallus thymallus. The sequence continues at coordinate 27,308,902 of CM042413.1, forward strand.
GCTGGTTTGGAAGACTGGTCGAGAGAGGATGACAACTAATCTCACCATGGAGCTCCTCCTCCTCTTCCACTGAACACTCCATTTCACAGACGCCGTCTTCCACCCATCTCTGTGCTTCTCTCTCAGGTTCAGACGGAAATGCTTTCTTTCTGGGAGGCGGAGCAGGAATAGGTGGCGGGCCGGGTGTCCTGGAGGATGTGAGACCCTCCCAGCTATCATTTGTACTGGCAGGACTTTTTGGGATGTTGTGTGCCCGAGAAGCAGGTGCGTTGCCAGACAGAGATGGGCTGCTCTTCCTCTCCAGTGACACCTTCACCTTTCTGACAGTCATTTCCCTCCCTTGCCTCCCCTCTGCTCTACCCCTCCTGTCTGGTTCTTCCTGTCCAACCAGAGCAGACTTCCTGGGTTTCTGTGGTACAGGGAGGGGCTTCTTAGGGGCAGATGGGTTCTGATTGGATGTGCCAGTGTCTCTGCCAATCCCTGTGGAGCTGGTGGAGTCTTCCTGTTCTCCTTGACCAATGGCATTATAGGAGGTGGTGACGGCGTTACAGTTGGCTTCATTGCTATGCGTTCTCTGAGGAAGAGGGCGCTTTATGTCAGGGCGTGATGATGGCGTCACAATGTCTGAGTTGAGGTTCTGTTTTGGGTTTAAGAGGTGGTTTTTGGTGGACAGCAACACAGCCTGTACACAAATGTCTGGTAGAGTGTTGTTGACTGCTTGGCTCTTGTTGTTGTTGGCTCCTTTGTTCTCTTGAGATTTGGGAATAGGCTTTATTCTAGATTCCTCCTTTTTACCTTTGTTATGCAACGTTTTAAAGTCTTTTTGAATTGTGTCAATCACTACATCCGTTGTGTTACCGTTCCCCACACACAGACAGTTATTCTGGCTACACAGACAGATAGGAATAATATAATCCCAATCAGGTATTCCATTTCTGGAGTTCTCTGATGGTCTCTGAGAATCTTGCACAGTGGTCTGATGGTGATGGGCAGTCTTTGAGGAGAGAGGTTTGGACTCCACAGCGGTGGTGAGGCATGGTTTGGGTAGGCATGGTGGTTTGGGGGCCAGAGCTGGTTTAACCATCTTTGGTGTACCGAGGGAAGCCTGGGAGAGGCCATCTCGTTTGGGGGCCGAGGAGGGTGTGGGTCCTGGCCTCTGTGTCTGGGTCATCTTTGGTTTGGGGGCAACCGGTGGTTTCTGCATGCCTGGAGAGAGAGAGAGAGAGAGAGAGAGAGAGAGAGAGAGAGAGAAAAAAAAATAAAGTTAGAGAAAGAGAGAGAGACTACTTTATCACTGACCTCCACCAAGAGTCTCTTAAATCGTTCACAGTCAGTCCACTGACACCCCTATCAGATCACAGCAAAATCACACTCTACTTGAACAGAGCTATGCTCAATCATGAGGCATCAAAGCCAAATTAACTTAATAATATTAAGAAATGCTATAGATAGTTTTTTGGTAGATTTCAATACTATTAGGCAACAACAAATTCAATCCCTTCTAGACAATTTCCTGGACAGAATGTTTCACTGTAATAGTGAAGGTGTAAACTTGGCAGTAGAAAACCTAAACAGTATATTTGACCTCTCAGCTTCTCTATCAAATCTAAAAATGTCAAACAGAAAACCGAAGAAAATTAACATAAATGATAAATGGTTTGATGAAGAATGCAAGAACCTAAGAAAGACATTGAGAAACCTATCCAACCAAAAACAGAGACCCAGAAAACCTGAGCCTACACCTTCACTATGGTGAATCACTAAAACAATACAGAAATACACTATGGAAAAAGAAGCAACAGCACATCAGAAACCAGCTCAATGTAATTGAAGAATCCATAGACACTAACCACTTCTGGGAAAATTGGAAAACAACAACACTAAGAGCTATCTATCCAAAATGGAGATGTATGGGTAAACCACTTCTCCAATCTTTTTGGCTCTATAACAGGGCAAATAAATATACATGATCAAATACAAATCCTAGAATCAACTATTAAAGACTAGATTCTCCAATTACATTGAATGAAAAATACAGACCCTCCAACCCAAAAAGGCCTGTGGTGTTGGTATCCTCAATGAAATGATAAAATATACAGACCACTAATTCCAATTGGCTATACTTAACCTATTTAACATCAGCCTTAGCTCTGGCATCTTCCCCAATATTTGGAAATAAGGAATGATCACCCCAATCCACAAAAGTGGAGACAAATTTGACCCCAATAACTACCGTGGGATATGAGTCAACAGCAACCTTGGGAAAATCCTCTGCATTATAATTTCAGTTAATTTCCTCAGTGAAAACAATGTACTGAGCAAATGTCAAATTGGCTTTTTACCAAATTACCATACGACAGACCACCTATTCACCCTGCACACCCTAATTGACAAACAAACAAATCAAAACAAAGGCAAAGTCTTCTCATGCTGATTTCAAAAAAGCATTTGACTCAACTTGGCGTGAGGGTCTGCTATACAAATTGATGGAAAGTGGTGTTGGGGGAAAAACATACGACGTTATAAAATCCATGTACACAAACAACAAGTGTGCAGTTAAAACACACACATTTCTTTCCACAGGGCCATGGGGTGAGACAGGGGTGCAGTTTAAGCCCCACCCTCTTCATCATATATGTCAACGAATTGGCGAGGGCACTAGAACAGTCTGCAGCACCCAGTCTCACCCTACTAGAATCTGAAGTCAAATGTTTGCTGATTATCTGGTGCTTCTGTCACCAACCAAGGAGGGCCTACAGCAGCACCTAGGTCTTCTGCACAGATTCTGTCAGACCTGTACCCTGACAGAAAATCTCAGTAAGACAAAAATAATGGTGCTCCAAAAAAGATCCAGCTGCCAGGACCACAAATACAATTTCCATCTAGACACTGTTGCTCTAGAGCACACAAAAAACTATACATACCTCGGCCTAAACATCAGCGCCACAGGTAAATTCCACAAAGCTGTGAACGATCTGAAAGACAAGGCAAGAAGGGCCTTCTATGCCATCAAAAGGAACTGAAAATTCGACATACCAATTAGGATCTGGCTAAAAATACTTGAATCAGTTATAGAACCCATTGCCCTTTATGGTTGTGAGGTCTGGGGTCCGCTCACCAACCAAAAATTCACAAAATGGGACAAACACCAAATCAAAATCCAGAAAAACGATTATTCTAAAACCACCTGAAAGGAAGCGATTCCTGAACCTTCCATAACAAAGCCATCACCTACAGAGAGATGAACCTGGAGAAGAGTCCCCTGAGCAAGCTGGTCCTGGGGCTTTGTTCACAAACACAAACAGATCACACAGAGCCCCAGGACAACAATACAATTAGACCCAACCAAATCATGAGAAAACAAAGAGAATTACTTGACACATTGGAAAGAACAAAAAAAAACAGAGCAAACTAGAATGCTATTTGGCCCTAAACAGAGAGTTCACAGTGGCAGAATACCTGACCACTGTGACTGACCTAAACTTAAGGAAAGCTTTGACTATGTAAAGACTCAGTGAGCATAGCCTTGCTATTGAGCTGCACCTCCTACCAAATGTATGACCATATTAGAGACCCATATTTCCCTGAAATTACACAGATCCAAAAAGAATTAAAAAACAAACTCAATTTTGATAAACTCCCATATCTACTGGGTGAAATACCACAGTGTGCCATCACAGCAGCAAATTTGTGACCTGTTGCCATAAGAAAAGGGCAACCAGTGAAGAACAAACACCATTGTAAATACAACCCATATTTTTGTTTATTTATTTTCCCACTTGTACTTTAACTATTTATTTTAACTATTTGCACATTGTTACAACACTGTATATATACACATAATATGACATTTGAAATGTCTTTATTATTTTGGAACTTCTGAGTGTAATGTTTACTGTTAATGTTTGCTATCTACTTCACTTGCTTTGGCAATGTAACATATGTTTCCCATGCCAATAAAGCCCTTGAATTTAAATTGAATTGAATTGACAGAGAGAGACAGAGAGAGACACAGAGACACAGAGAGAGAGACACACAGCGAGCGAGAGAGAGACAGAGAGAGAGAGAGAGAGAGTGAGAGAGAGGACAAGAGAGAGAGAGATAAGGAGAGAGAGAGCGAGAGAGAGAGAGCGAGAGAGAGAGAGGGGAAACGAAACAGGTGTTAAAAACAGAGAGAAAGTGGCACCATCCTCCTTACATCAAACACTCAAATTAAAGTAAAAGGTAATATTCTCAAGACTATTAAAATATAAAACAAATACTGAAACTGTAAAATACTAATCCATTGAACATTGAAATGTTCTGAAAAGGCAGACGGATGCTGAGTGAAAGAGGAGAAAAAGGCCAGTCCTGTTGTAAAGGTTGACAGGTCTTTCGTGTGTGGAGGGGGGGGGGGGGGGGGGGGGGTTATATACCAGGCATATCACATGGCTATTGTTTCCTCCACACACACACACACACACACACACACACACATACTTCTCAACAGTACAGTAATCTCATTAATGGCCCAGTCAACAAGGTCGTGTGACTGCTGAGTGATCAAGTAGACAAAGTAGTTCTGTCCCAATTCTCTACCCTTCTGCCCTAAAAGTGTACTTGCTCACTTTTCTTAATGGATTTAAAAGGAACTGACTGGTGTAAGAAATATGGTGGAAACTACCTTTAGCCCCATTCTTAGATCAATTTGACCAATCCAAAGCTCCAGGCACAACGACAATCAACACTAGCCTAGTAGTGTATGCACTGGGGCCACCAACCAAATGTAACATTGTTTAAATAGCAATATTAAACGACTATTTATAGGTTTGTGTAATGTCTATTCTCTACACAGGTAAAGTAAGCTTGCTTTACAAATTCGACAACCCAAACGGCAGCGATTGACACTTCTCATCAACTATTACCAGTCAACAAACCTGCGCTCATGACGATGATTCCTGCCGCACAATCACACTCCTCCGGCTACTCAAAACTTATCTTCCAACTCGACCCAGGGAAACCGCCGACTTGATTCATTCTTCCTTGAGACCCATTGTCAACACTCAAGTGTGGCGTCAAAACGTTGTAGTTAATCTTGCGATCTGCCCTTTAAAGATTTTGTTAAGGTTCTACTTTTGATACTGAACTGGCAAAAGTCGCGATGCACTGATCCACTCCGATGTTATCAACCGTTAACAACTGTGATGAGTTTATTGCTGGTTATTCACACAATGTCCACTCGGGGTCTCTTAAAGCACCAATCAGCACTTGAAGCATTAACAAAGCGTAGTCCCGCCCTTGTTTCGGTAAAATTCATAGACAGAGCTATGGATGCGAGGACTGACCATCCATGATATCACAATTATAGACTTAACCATGTTTAGAGGCTATACATTCTTTGTTTACATTTACTTTGTTAACAAACATTGGAGTAAAACAAGCTTATATTTTGGGTTCTGATGGGGTGCTACATTTGAACTAAGCTCAAGAGGCATTTATAAGTTATATTCTTCAAGAATCAATGGGTACAAAGTCAACAAATGTATGTAGCAACCAAATAGTTATATTTTGTTGTTTTTTGAATATACCAAATGTCTAAATAAATTCAGGAGGAAAAATGTGCTTAATAAGTCAATATGATTTTAATATGATTTTGAATGACTACCTCATCTCTGTACCCCACACATACAATTACCTGTAAGGTCCCACAGTCGAGCAGTGAATTTCAAACACAGATTCTACCACAAACACCCGGGAGGTTTTCCAATGCCTCACAAAGAAGGGCACCTATTGATAAATGGGTAAAAATAAAAAAGCATACATTGAATATCCCTGTGAGAATAGTGAAGTCATTAATTACACTTTGGATGGTGCATCAATACACCCAGTCATGACAAAGATACAGGCTTCCTTCCTAACTCAGTTGCCGGAGAGGAAGGAAACCGCTCCGGGATTTCAACATGAGATCAATGGTGACAGGTACAAAGTTTTAATGGCTGCGATAGGAGAAAACAGGCTGGATCAACAACATTGTAGTTGCATTACTAACCTAAATTATTTGTTTTAAATGTTTGAAAGAATAATGTGCAAATATTGCACAATCCAAATGTCCAAAGCTCTTAGAGACTTATACAGAAAGACTCACAGCTGTAATCACTACCAAATGTGATTCTAACATGTATTGACTCAAGGGTGTGAATACTTATGTAAATGAGATATTGCTGTATTTCATTTTCAATAAATTTGCAAATATTTCTAAAACATGTTTTCACTTTGTATTGTGTGTAGATGGGTGAGCCAAAAATATATTTAATTCACTTTGAATTCAGGCTGTAAAATAACAAAATGTGAAATACAATGAATACTTTCTGAAGGCACTGTAAATAAATGAGGGACATGGAAACACCTCAACATTAGGGTAGACCACTTTTGCAGCTTCAAAATGACTAACGCATACAGTGCCTTCGGGTAAGTATTCAGACCCCTTTACTTTTTCCAAATGTTGTTAGGTTACAGCCTTATTCTAAAATGGATTAAATAGCTTTTTTCCTCATCAATCTACACACAATACCCCATAATGACAATGAAAAATGTTTTTTAAAAAACAAAACAAATTCTGCTAATTTACAAAAACTAAAAAACTGAAAAATCTAATTTACGTAAGTATTCAGACCCTTTACTCAGTAGTTTGTTGAAGCAGCTTTGGCAGAGATTACAGCCTCAAGTCTTCTTGGGTATGATGCTACAAGCTTGGCTCACCTGTATTTGGTGAGCTTCTCCCGTTCTTCTCTGCAGATCCTCTTAAGCTCTGTGAGGTTGTATGAGGAGCGTTGCTGCACAGCTATTTTCAGATCTCTCCAGAGATGTTCGATGAAGTTCAAGTCCGGGCTCTGGCTGGGCCACTCAAGGACATTCAGAGACTTGTCCTGAAGCCACTCCTGCGTTGTCTTGGTTGTGTGCTTAGGGTCATTGTCCTGTTGGAAGGTGAACCTTCGCCCCAGTCTGAGGTCCTAAGCGCTCTGGAGCAGGTTTTCATCTATATGATATCTCTGTACTTTGCTCCGTTCATCTTTGCTTCGATCGTGACTAGTCTCCCGGTCCCTGCCGCTGAAAAACATCCCAACAGAATGATGCTGCAACTACCATGCTTCAACGTAGGGATATTTCCAGGTTTCCTCCAGACGTGACGCTTGGCATTCAGGCCAAAGAGTTCAATAATTTCATCAGACCAGAAAATCTTGTCTTTAGGTGCCTTTTGGAAAATTCCAAGAGGACTTTCGTGCCTTTTACTGAGGAGTGGCTTCCATCTGGCCACTCTACCATAAAAGCCTGATTGGTGGAGTGCTGCAGAGATGGTTGTCCTTCTGGAAGGTTCTCCCATCTCCACAGAGGAACTCTAGAGCTCTGTCGTCTGAGTGACCATCGGGTCAACTCCCTGACCAAGGCCCTTCTCCCCCGATTGCTCAGTTTGGCCGGGTGGCCAGCTATAGGAAGAGTCTTGGTGGTTCCAAACTTCTTTAATTTTATAATGATGGAGGCCACTGTGTTCTTGGGGACCTTCAATGCTGCAGAAATGTTTTGGTACCCTTTCCCAGAGCTGTGCCTGGACACAATCCTGTCTCGGAGCTCTACGGACAATTCCTTCTAACCTCATGGCTTGGTTTTTGCTCTGACATGCACTGTCAACTGTTGGACCTTATATAGACAGTTGTGTGCCTTTCCAAATTATGTCCAATCAATTGAATTTACCACATGTGGACTCCAATCAAGTTGTTGAAACATCTCAAGGACGATTAATGGAAACAGGATGCACCTGAACTCAATATCAAGTCTCATAGCAAAGGATCTGAATACTTATGTAAATAAGGTATTTCTGTTTTTGTTTTGTCATTATGGGGTATTGTGTGTAGATTACTGAGGAAATTGATTTTTTTAATCCATTTTAGAATAAGGCTGTAACGTAACAAAATGTGGAAAGGGGTTTGAATACTTTATATTGTATATTGTATACTGTATATTTTCATAAAGTCGTCGAATAACACTTTACATCAAGTTCTTATACATGTGTAGTAACTTTGTGATTATTTACATTCAGCAGCAATTGTTACATAGCACTTTATAAATTGCACTATAATGGAGATGTTACATAAGTAGAATAAGGGATAGTCACTATTACTCATGTGTACAGTCGTTACAAAAACTCTCAGCTCATTGCTATGCAATCCAAGTTTTTTATTGTGTCAAAAGGAAGCAAAATATCCCAAAACTGCCGTCTTGAATCAACTACAGCCAAAGTAAGTGGAAAATCATGTCAGTTTGTATTCTGAGTAAACTATCACTTTAATTATGGTATAGTGTGTTGGAAACAAGTACAGCTCCCCTCAGATAGACAAAGAGGTTCGAAGATGGTTTTGCGAAGCATCCAACTTGCTGTTCGCATGTTTGCAAATGGCTTTGAATTTCTCTACAGTATTTTCAGGTATCATAAATTGAATTGCAGCTTTCTACCTATTCAGTGGCTTGTTGAAGGAGTCATACAGTATTTGAGCATCACAACTTATTTATATTTCTCTGTACAAAATATCATTGGTTGGTTAGTTTGACTTGGTTATGTACACCTGGGGTCTGTTCAGAAGAATGGACATTTACAGAATGTTCGACAGAAATGTATTGTGTAGAAAAAATATGACTGTCATATAGATTGGAATAGTATAGGAGATTGGGTTCTATTCATTCTATTTCTATCTGCAACATGCAGTTCCACATACAACCCTGGCATTAGTCGAAGGCAGCCAATCCAATCGTTTCTGAAAAGTAGTAACTATATATATTTTTTTAAAGTAGTTGCTTTCACAGATCTGTTTTCAAATAGTTTTAAAAAGTAGTACTTTTCTGGGATCTGTATCTGTATTCCAATAGTTATAGTCACCTACAGAGTAACTATAGTTACATTCCACAACACATTATTAAAACTATATTTCTTCCAGGTCTGGTAGCAACTGCAGATTTCCCCTTTAACTCCACAAATCAGGGATGGGGCTGGAGTCGGAAGTTTACATACACTTAGGTTGAAGTGATTAAAACTCATTTTTCAACCACTCCACAGATTTTATGTTAACAAACTATAGTTTTGGCAAGTCGGTTAGGACATCTACTTTGTGCATGACACAAGTAATTATTCCAACAATTGTTCACAGACAGATAATTTCACTTATAATTCATTATATCACAATTCCAGTGGGTCAGACGTTTACATATACTAAGTTGACTGTGCCTTTAAGCAGCTTGGAAAATTCCAGAAAATGATGTCACGGCTTTAGTAAGCTTCTGATAGGCTAACTGACATCATTTGAGTCAATTGGAGGTGTATCTCTCTATTTCAAGGCCTACCTTCATACTCAGTGCCTCTTTGCTCGACATCATGGGAAAATCAAAAGAAATCAGCCAAGACCTCAGAAAAAATATTGTAGACCTCCACAAGTCTGGTTTATCCTTGGGAGCTATTTCCAAACGCCTGTAGGTACCATGTTCATCTGTACAAACAATAGTATGCAAGTATAAACACCATGGGACCACGCAGCCATCATACCGCTCAGGAAGGAGACGCGTTCCGTCTCCTAGAGATGAACGTACTTTGGTGTGAAAAGTGCAAATCAATCCCAGAACAACAGCAAAGGACCTTGTGAAGATGCTGGAGTAAACAGGTACGAAAGTATCTATATCCACAGTCCTATATCGGTATAACCTGAAAGGCCGCTCAGCAAGGAAGAAGCCACTGTTCCAAAACCACCATAAAAAAGCCAGACTTCGGTTTGCAACTGCAAATGGGGACAAAGATCATACTTTTTGGTGAAATATCCTCTGGTCTGATGAAACAAAAATAGAACTGTTTGGCCATAATGACCATCGTTATGTTTGGAGGAAAAAGGGGAGGCTTGCAAGCCGAAGAACGTCATCCCAACCGTGAAGCACGGGGGTGGCAGCATCATGTTGTGGGGGTGCTTTTCTGCAGGAGGATCTGGTGCACTTCACAAAATAGATGGCATCATGAGGAAGGAAAATTATGTGGATATATTGAAGCAACATCTCAAGATATCAGTCAGGAAGTTAAAGCTTGGTCGCAAATGGGTCTTCCAAATGGACAATGACCCAAAGAATACTTCCAAAGTTGTGTCAAATTGGTTTAAGGACAACAAAGTCAAGGTACTGGAGTGGCCATCATAAAGCCCTGACCTCAATCCTATAGAAAATGTGTGGGCAGAACTGAAAAAGCGTATGCGAGCAAGGAGGCCTACAAACCTCTGTTACACCAGTTCTGTCAGGAGGAATGGGCCCAAATTCACCAAACTTTTTGTGGCAAGCTTGTGGAAGGCTACCCGAAACATTTGACCCAAGTTAAACAATTTAAAAGGCAATGCTACCAAATACTAATTGAGTGTATGTAAACTTCTGACCCACTGGGAATGTGATGAAAGAAATAAAAGCTGAAATAAATAATTCTCTCTATTATTCTGACATAAAATAAAGTGGTTATCCTAACTGACCTAAAACAGGGATTACTAGGACTAAATGTCAAAAATTGAGAAAAACTGAGTTGAAAAGTATTTGGCTAAGGTGTATGTAAACCTCCAACTATACATTAAACATGTTGCATAGGTGCAAAATAATTGTGGAAGACTGAGTACCATGATTTGGGGTAAAGTCAAGGCCCTTACATACACACATTTAATATGTTATGCATGTACATAATATTATGGGCTACATTATCATCAATAATAGACTAGATGTAGTTGAAGCTTGATGTTTATCATCATATACAGTGGGGAGAACAAGTATTTGATACACTGCCGATTTTGCAGGTTTTCCTACTTACATAGCATGTAGAAGTCTGTAATTTTTATCATAGGTACTCTTCAACTGTGAGTGACGGAATCTAAAACAAAAATCCAGAAAATCACATTGTATGATTTTTAAGTAATTAATTTGCATTTTATTGCATGACATAAGTATTTGATACATCAGAAAAGCAGAACTTAATATTTGGTAGAGAAACCTTTGTTTGCAATTACAGAGATCATACGTTTCCTGTAGTTCTTGACCAGGTTTGCACACACTGCAGCAGGGATTTTGGCCCACTCCTCCATCCAGATCCTTCAGGTTTCGGGGCTGTCGCTGGGCAATACGGACTTTCAGTTCCCTCCAAAGATTTTCTATTGGGTTCAGGTCTGGAGACTGGCTAGGCCACTCCAGGACCTTGAGATGCTTCTTACGGAGCCACTCCTTAGTTGCCCTGGCTGTGTTTTTCGGGTCGTTGTCATGCTGGAAGACCCAGCCACGACCCATCTTCAATGCTCTTACTGAGGGAAGGAGGTTGTTGGCCAAGATCTCGCGATACATGGCCCCATCCATCCTCCCCTCAATACGGTGCAGTCGTCCTGTCCCCTTTGCAGAAAAGCATCCCCAAAGAATGATGTTTCCACCTCCATGCTTCACGGTTGGGATGGTGTTCTTGGGGTTGTACTCACCCTTCTTCTTCCTCCAAACACTGCGAGTGGAGTTTAGACCAAAAAGCTCTATTTTTGTCTCATCAGACCACATGACCTTCTCCCATTCCTCCTCTGGATCATCCAGATGGTCATTGGCAAACTTCAGACGGGCCTGGACATGCGCTGGCTTGAGCAGGGGGACCTTGCGTGCTCTGCAGGATTTTAATCCATGACGGCACAGTGTGTTACTAATGGTTTTCTTTGAGACTGTGGTCCCAGCTCTCTTCAGGTCATTGACCAGGTCCTGCCGTGTAGTTCTGGGCTGATCCCTCACCTTCCTCATGATCATTGATGCCCCACGAGGTGAGATCTTGCATGGTGCCCCAGAACGAGGGAGATTGACCGTCATCTTGAACTTCTTCCATTTTCTAATAATTGCGCCAACAGTTGTTGCCTTCTCACCAAGCTGCTTGCCTATTGTCCTGTAGCCCATCCCAGCCTTGTGCAGGTCTACAATTTTATCCCTGATGTCCTTACACAGCTGTTTGATTGAGTGTGTGGACAGGTGTCTTTTATACAGGTAACGAGTTCAAACAGGTGCAGTTAATACAGGTAATGAGTGGAGAACAGGAGGGCTTCTTAAACAGGTCTGTGAGAGACGGAATTCTTACTAGTTGCTAGGTGATCAAATACTTATGTCATGCAATAAAATGCAAATTAATTATTTAAAAATCATACAATGTGATTTTCTGGATTTTTGTTTTATATTCCGTCTCTCACAGTTGAAGTGTACCTGTGATAAAAATTACAGACCTCTACATGCTTTGTAAGTAGGAAAACCTGCAAAATCGGCAGTGTATCAAATACTTGTTCTCCCCACTGTAGCTCATATATCTGGGCTAACAAATATTAGCCCAGATATATTTTCTACATTTTTCATGTATATTTCAGCATCACATGCTGTGCTTAAATTAAATATTTCTCTGTCATCAGTGCTAATAAAAGCAAGTAAATAACTGAGTTTAGCAGAAAATTTAGGAATGCGTGGGAGTTAATTTGCCAGTTCACCGATTTCTATGAGGAAGTAGGGTAAGGAACTGAAGTCGGCATTCATATCATCAGTATATTTATCACTCTGGACATTCCACAGAATGGCTATTCTAAAAATCATCATTAGGCAACACTGAGTCACCCATAGACCTTTTTGTCTCTTCCTGTCTCTTGCTCTCTCTTGCTCATCATGGGTTGTTACACAGTACTATATTAGTCAGCGAGTCAGTCAGGAAGTGTTTCTCTAAGCTGAAACAGTATGATGTCACAACAGGAAGATAGGGAACAGCTCTGGGTTTTATACAATTGTACTGGTAGACAGATAACAGTAGATCATACTTTTAGTTCTTTTCACTTTGAAACCGTTTTCAGTTGTCCTGGAGGATATGAAAACAGATAACATGGAGACAACAGTTCACATATTGACAGTCTTTATTTGTAGACCATAGAAAAAGAAGGAACATCTTCCATGATGCAACTGAGTTCTATGAAGTGCAGAAGTTCAGTGTCCATAAATCATTGTGCTGTGATTTACAGTTTGTGAAGCATTGCTTCGTGAAATCAACTCAGTCAATACAAGACGTGTGCAAGACAGTTATGGATGTAACAGTCAGATCTCACATTACATTTACAGTTTAGTGCACCTAATATTAGACTTAGTCCATCTCTCCCAGCAGACTATGTCTCCAGCCAGTTAGCCCAGCTCTGGTGAGGTTTTTCTCCAGTCTCTCTTGATGACTTGTGACCCCAGAAAGGACCTTGCATTGCAGCTCTGAGCTGACCTGTGTTCAGTGTGTGAGTACGGGCAGTGAGGCTGCAGCAGAAGTAGTTTTGGCTTTTAGCAGAGTGGTGTCTCTCTTTAGCGTGACCGATGTCACAGGTCCCTTAGTCCATTTTCTGGAACACAAAGAGGTCAGCTTTTCAATGCATGTTAGACATTTTAAACCTAGATGTCACTCAGGGATTCTTGAAAGTTGGGACAATGCTTGTCTGGCAGGGAAATGTAATTTTTAAAGTTGAAAAAAAAAGCATTTCCTTTCATAATTTGAATTTAACAAATTACATTTAAGGGAATTTTATGTTTTTGTATTCATTTCCAAGCAGGCTCTCTGCCAGGAAAAGTCCCTTGTTTACTTGCAAAAATGAATATTAACAGAAAAATGATCACATGTAGTTTCTTGCAATAGCCCTCTCTGACTTTAAGGACCATCTTTCTCTAAATTGTGATGCCCACAAAAATGTTCAACTAAAATCTTAATTCAATCAGGAATGAGCAGGGCTAGCTATACCATAAGGATCCCTTATTAATTTCCTCATTACATGTAGTGTAATAAGACGGGCGTCAGGTAGCCAGTTAGAGTGTTGGGCCAGTAACCGAAAGGTCGCTGGTTCAAATACCCGATCCAACAAGGTAAAAAAAAAAACACTTAACCCTAACTTGCTCCAGGGGCACCTTACTACTACTAGTTAAATAAAGGTAAAAAAAATATTAAGACCACTCATGGTCTGGAAAGTTCTCTACTTTTGATTAACTTAAACAAACACCATGGTCACAACCATAACCTGTCAACTCCATCTCCCTGAGATATTAAGATTCAACCAAAATGTATATTCTAAGGTGTTCATTTTAATTAGGTTTTAGAGTCATAAAGCAAAATTGCTACTTTGCATACCACTTGAATGAAAATAATCACCACCGTCAGATTTCTGTCTAACATCAACTCCGTCAGAGTGATGAAAGATCTGATAGAATGTTTATATTTTGTTGGGGATTGTCAAATTAATAATCTTTCATATTTTACAAATGTTTGTAAAATATGTCTGTTTTGAGTATCTGTTGTCAACTCAGTCAGTGACTTGTCAACTCCTTAACTGATTGCTAACCCACTTAAGATCAATGTTTTTTGTAAATATTCTGAAAAAATATGTTTGTCACTGTCCTGCATTATATGTTTAAACATATGAGATGATGTTTAAAAATCTTTAAAATGTTTTATGTTCTGAATCTAGAAAGACATGACAAAATGCTAACGAAATCATACAGTGGTATACAACAAAATAAAAATACATTTGGAGATTTGTATTACATATTTGAATTATTTTAGAATGAAACAAGTCCTTTAAACACTTGTTGGACAACAAATATACAAATAAAATTTACGGTGTCTGACAGAGTTGATATCAATCCAGTGAGATGCATTTTATGAATTTTTTTTTAATTAAGAGGTTGTTCCTTCCCATGGTGTGATAGCTGATAATTTGGTCTATAACAATTTACATTTCAAATGTTGTTAATATTAAGAAAAATATTTCTGGGAGAAAAAAGTTTGGATTGTTCCGTCTTTCAAGAATCCCTGCACTATTGTCAGTATGGGTAAGAATGAGGTTATGATAGTTGATAAACCAGTGTCACAAACACAATATGGGTTAAGTGGTAAGAGAAAGGACATTTATCCGAATGTTGAGTAATGATACTGGGGGAACAAGGGTAATACTTGTAAAGGAGGTCATTCAGAATGTTGAGTATTGATACTAGGGGGGCAAGGGTAATACTTGTAAAGGAGGTCAATCAGAATGTTGAGTAATGATACTAGGGGGACGAGGGTAATACTTGTAAAGGAGGTCATTCAGAATGTTGAGTATTGATACTAGGGGGGCAAGGGTAATACTTGTAAAGGAGGTCAATCAGAATGTTGAGTATTGATACTAGGGGGACGAGGGTAATACTTGTACGACAGAGTAATAAGCTTATGTACGTACCGCTCACTGGTTTGGGACATTTCCTTCTCCAACAGGGCAGGTGTTCCATGAGAGATGTCTCCTCCTCCATCAGAGACTTTCTGAGCCCACTGATGGCCAGGTGGGTCTCCAACTGCTAGACTTTTCACTTGGGCACTGCAACACAGGAGAGAGGGTACTCTTCAATTCTGTCACGAGGGGGTGTGTAAGTAGACCAAGGCGCAGCGCAGTAGTAGTTCGACATCTTAATTTAGTTAATAAATATACTAAATGTAGAACTAACCAAAACAAGATAAGTACAGACACGAACACTCCTACTACATGACATAAAGACAATGAACCACACCAAGGTGTGGGACATGACAACTTAAGTAGGATCCCCAATCAGAGACAACGCATAGCAGCTTCCTCTAATTGGGGACCCAACACAAAACACCACAGAACTAGACATACTAGATCTGTCAGGCTCTGACCATAGCTAAATAGAGGAGCCAAAGGCTTCTCTATGGCCAGAGCCTGACAAATTCTGTTCCGTTCAACTCAATTAAATACATTTTCTCTGAAGTTGCGTGAAAGATGATCACAAGAAGCGTCACCCTTAGATAAGTGTCACTTCAGTAGCGTTTACCTGAACTGGTAGTCTGAGGGCAGGCTATGGCCCTGTCTGTATTCCCCTCTAGTTTTAGAGATCTGCTTGTGGAGGTCCCTCACTGAGCAGCTGTAGCCATTGAAGATGTAGTCAGCGAACAGCAGCTTCCCTCTGATGTACATCTGTTGAATTAATAAACAGAAAAATCGTATAGTCTGACGGAAATCTTATATTGATTGTTACCAAAAGAAATTAGCAAAAAAGTAACTCTTTATCCCTATCATCTATTCCTCTCTATTATGACCTCCAGTTGAGTTGAACCTCCATCTGACCTCCAGATGAGTTGAACCTCCATCTGACCTCCAGATGAGTTGAACCTCCATCTGACCTCCAGATGAGTTGAACCTCAATCTGACCTCCAGATGAGTTGAACCTCCATCTGACCTCCAGATGAGTTGACCCTCCATCTGATCTCCAGATGAGTTGACCCTCCATCTGACCTGAAGTCTTTCATTCAGATGGTTGGGAAATGGTAGCCTATTTGAACCAGACAGAATGCTGAGCTCACGATTGTTTCCCTTTTCTGGTTTAACCAGGGTTCAAGCCAGATGTCAGTCAGTCATTCAGTCACATGATAACTTGGTCTCAGGTTTACAACAGAACCTGACTAGCCTGTTCTTCATTGTTAGTCTACAGCAGCAGCTGTTTCTGTACGGAAAGAGAAGACGAGAAAGTGTCAGAGACGTCTATAAGGCTATGTGCCTAACGTCTCATAAGTGTTGAGTGTTCCACGGCAAAATTACTTTGTGTCCCTTTGATTTATGTGTCTGGTATGTAGATCCATCAAACAGTCTTTATTAAAGACAGTTATGTTATTAGCATATTGAAGATAGTTTCACTCTGTGTTGTGTGTGCTGTCTGTCTTTCCTCCACGCCCAGCCAGGTTGGCTCATTTTCAGTAAGTAGCTGAAAAGATGATTTAAAAAACCTGACGAAAATCTGGTGTTTCTGTGTCAAACAGTTTTGTTACATTTCAGTCTTCTGTGATGTATATAAATGAATTCAAACTCAAAATGTAAGATTTGTGTGACCCTATTTAGCCCGCTGCAGTGAAAGGATAACTGGAGTTCTTGGAAAAGGTAATTTCATTTACAGTAAGACCAACTTGGTTTCATAACGTTGTCAAAGCTCTTGGATTAGTTTCTTTGCTGCCATCTACAGTAACATGTGGATATCAGGTGAATAAGATTAAGGCTACATGCTGATCCTCTACCCTTCACACAGAAGTGTGCACCTCATTCACTCCCTCTAATGGATTTTAACAGCATTGGATTGGTGCCAGCAAGGTTGTTGCTTAGGGAGTTTCCACCATATTACTTACACCAGTGAATCGGACCGCAGCCAAGCAGTCGTGGCTAAGAGACAGCTGTTGACCAACAGGTCGTGGTTGAGAGAGAGACAGCTGTTGACAAACTGACCAGAAACATCCCAGGGGCGGCGTTGTGTCTCTGCTGCAGCAGTGCATTGTGGGTAGCCAGGCAGGTCTTCCCTGTAGACAGCTCATACCTCATCAGGCGGAACGAGTCCAGCTGGCTCTATATATGAGGACAAAGTCAAGCATGAAAAGTGACCTATTGTTTTATTTGAAAAGCCTGTCGTGTTTATGTACATACATGCATGCGTGCATTTGTGTGTGTGTGTGTGTGTGTGTGTGTGTGTGTATTTGTGTGTGAGTGAGGTAATCTCAAGAGTGGAATTATATGGATACATTGTGTGTTGTCAATGGAATGTATGTAAATTAACCCATCAACCTGAGTGCATGGCATAGTCCTGTTCTTATTCATCCTCTCGTACAGCTGTTCCAGCATGTCCTCATTGGGCAGCAAAGGGATGGGAGGGGCGAGGGGGGTCACACACACCACCAGGATTTGTTCACTGTGGGGGGGCTGGCCCCAGATGAAGGCATCATACTCCTGGTCTGTCAGGACTGGCATGGTCCTGGAGCTACAGCGACACAGCCTGTGGGTCCGGCCCTCTACCCCCAGGAGAGCGGCTCTGAGCTGGACAGGACACGGGCTGGAGAGGGGGTAAGGGCTGGAGGATGTGTAGTGGTGGGGTTGGGCAGTGAGCCGGAGCTCTGGACTGCATCTCGGGATCACTACAGACCTGCGGTGGAAAGAGTAGAGAATGGTTATCATCATAGGACAGAAGGAAAGCGAGTGATTAGTTCTTGTTAAGGTCAGAAGAAGAAGAAGAAGAAGAAGAAGAAGAAGAAGAAGAAGAAGAAGAAGAAGTGAGTTTTCTCTGGTAGTGACAGGGATATGGTTCTGGTTCTGTTCTTACTCCAGTCTGATGTTGCTGTGGACTCTGAAGGTCCCTGACTGTGTGACATGATCCTCTCTTCCACCCCTTCCCTGCTTCTTTGGAGAAAATGTCCTTTTGACAAATCAATAATATGTTATAGATAGTTTAGATACTCTTCATTATCAACAGCATCATCATCAAGACTTCAGTCTGAACATAATAGTCCACAAATAATTTGTTAATTTACATATCGTCGCTAATGGGAAAATATGGCTGTTTATTACATCTCCTGACGATATCCAAAATCGCTCTTTTTCTATAACAACACACATCATAGTCACATCATGTTACCATGACAACTTGTGGGTGGAGCCTGGCAGGAGGACATCTGTAGGTGCAGACAGAGACAGGTGTCTGGTGCTGGCCTGTAGCTCAGTGCTGCCCCCCTCTGGTAGACCCTGGGTATTGTCTAACAGCCCTGTGGAGGGGTGGAAGGAGGGGAGGGCTGTTGACTGGGCCTCTCTCTTCAGTCTGGGCCACATTGGACCATCAGACATCCGTTCTATATCTGGGCACTTAATACCTGATGGGCAACAGAAGACAGTCAGGACTTCATGAAGGAGACTCATAGTGGGTTTGTGGTCCTCTGTAGCTCAGTTGGGAGAGC
Source organism: Thymallus thymallus (assembly GCA_023634145.1). Lineage (NCBI taxonomy): Eukaryota > Metazoa > Chordata > Actinopteri > Salmoniformes > Salmonidae > Thymallus > Thymallus thymallus. Next base: position 27,327,716 of record CM042413.1, read on the forward strand.
ATGGCACTTCATCGTCAGGATAGTGAATTTTATTCCTGGGGCCAAGATGCGTGAAATGTATGCACACATGAATGTAAGTTGCTTTGGATAAAAGCATCTGCTAACTGGCATATATTATTATAAATGATAGGAGATGACATCCGTAACCAAGAACCAGAAAGTAATAACATAGCTTTTGATGCTGCTGTACTACTGAAACACCTTTATCTGGACAAACCTGTATAGCTTGATTGTATTTTCCATGTGAATAATCTATATAACTAGCTGAATGGTTTCTGTATTTACTTCAGTTGGTACTAATATCAGTCCACAAGGATTTGCTGCAGTATAGACGTAAGTACTTTATATAGGATTTAGAAAAGCTCCAGTGGACCATGTGAGAGAGCTCTTCAACCTTGACCTATTATTGTAAAAGAGAATAATTATGTCTATAATAAACACATTTAAATAAACCTGTGGCAATCCGGTAGAATTCCAGCCAGTTATCCAGGATATTGCATACTCTCCTCTGGAGTCTTTTCAGCTCTCGTCCTGCACGCCCTCCTCCTCTCCTGAAGGGACATGGTTCTTCCAGCTTCTCCACCTCCCGGCCCATCTGTAGCACCTCACTGGAACGCACTGAAACCTGTCCATAATCAAGAGAGGCTATTACAGACATTGAAAATACCACTCAATGGATGAAATCCTAACTGACATCCTCTTAGCCAGGTCGTTATTGTAAAATATGTGTTCTCAAGGAGCTACTTAGTTAAATAAAAGCCTCTTACCCTCTTGCTGTCTATGGGCTGGCCCTGGTGCTTCTGGTGCTTCTTAGTCAGGGAGAGCTCCTGGGCTGCCAGAGAGGTGAACACCCCCTTAGTCTGCAGACGGGCCTGGAAGACACAACACATGACTCATACAAATCACAAATCAGATTCACCAGTCACCAACCATTCACCAGTCAGATTCACCAGTCACCAACCGTTCACTAGTCAGATCCACCAGTCACCAATCCATCACTAATCGGATTCACCAGTCACCAACCGTTCTCCAATCAGATTCACCAGTCACCAACCGTTCTCCAATCAGATTCACCAGTCACCAACTATTCACCAATCAGATTCACCAGTCAGCAAATGTTCTCCAATCAGATTCACCAGTCAGCAACTGTTCTCCAATCAGATTCACCAGTCAGCAACTGTTCACTAATCAGATTCACCAGTCAGCAACCCTTCACCAATCAGATTTGGCCATCATTCACCAGATCACCAGCCATCATCAACACATTAAGCCTGAAAGAGCTCTATACTATAACTATCATCATCATCATCACAGTGTTGTTTTCTCACCGCTTCTTTAGGTGGGGTGATGTTGGGTAGGGGGGACAGTGGGAGCTGGACACTCTCGTTCTGACTTCTAAAGCTGAGGGTGGCACAGGTACCGCTCAACAGCCGTACTGAGATCTGATCAGACACCTGGGGAAAAATATAATAAAAGAACAAGTTAGGGATGCCACTTCGCTTAATCTTCATTTTAACTAAACCCTATCTTAATCCTAACTAAATCACATCTTAATCTTAACTAAACCCTATCTTAATCCTAACTAAATCCTATTTTAATCCTAACTAAACACTATCTTAATCCTATCTCAATCCTAACTAAATCCTATCGTAATCCTAACTAAACCCTATCTTAATCCTATCTTAATCCTAACTAAATCCTATTTTAATCCTAACTAAACACTATCTTAATCCTATCTTAATCCTATCTTAATCCTAACTAAATCCTATTGTAATCCTAACTAAACCCTATTTTAATCCTATCTTAATCCTAACTAAATCCTATCTGAATCCTAACTAAATCCTATATTAATCTTAACTAAACCATATCTTAATTTTAACTAAACCCCATCTTAATCCTAATTAAACCATATCTTAATTTTAACTAAACCCTATCTTAATCCTAATTTAACCCTATCTTAATCCTAACTAAATCATATCTTAATCCTAACTAAACCCTATCTTAATCCCATCCTAATCCTATTTTAACCCTATCTTAATCCTGACTAAACCTAAAGAGAGTTTCCTAATTGGCATAAATCCATTCTCACCTGTTATGATAGATGATTAAATATTCAAGAAATACATGTACTTGACGGCCATTCCTCTATTAAAAGTTATGATTACAATAGAGGCAATAGCCCACTTTAGAACTGAAATAGACTTATCAGCCATGATGATGTAGTTGGAGTATCACAGTATCGCGCTCCAGTGGGCCACATCGTCACGCCCCACGTCCCCTGCTTTGTTACAACCCCCCGTACAGCAGACACTATCATATGACGGCGTTGCCCAGCAACTGGGACTTCCTCTTCTTCTTGACTGAGCTTGTCAGTGAAGGGCCTTATAGAGCCAGGGATTACACACAGCAGTTGTAGACTAAATGGGGTTATAGCCTATTAGCTTACTCTTAGTTTCTTTACCTTACCTTAAATTAGGTGAGGTCAGATTAAAAAGGCAACTATGGACAAAAATTTGCTCATTTACATTGAGCTACTTCCTATATTGACTGAACTGAAATTAAGTTGACCCCATGGAACCCTGGTCCTCACCTGAATGACTATCCTCTCCTTCAACCCAGTCTGCCATGTCCATTCCTTAGTGACAGCTCCTTCTGGGTCACACGTCATCCCACCACGCTGATCCCACACGGCAGTAACAGTCCCACTACAGACAACAATAGTTCACAACAGGTCGCAATAAGATCCATCTATGTCTGCTTTACTCACAGCAGACATACTCACAATAAGCACACAGTGTCTACTGCCTGCTAACATAATCCCTGTGGTTCCATTGATTAAAGACCAGTAGGGGAGACCAGCTCATAATAATGGCTGGAACAGAGTGAATGGAATGGCATCAAATACATGGAAACCATGTGTTTGATGTATTTGATACCATTCCAGCTATTCTGCTCCAGCCATTACCACAAGCCCAATTAAGGTGCCACCAACCTCCTGTGTTAAAGTTCCTTTCATGTGATATACGCCTCAACCTAACTAGTACTAATCCACTGATCCCATTTAAGGCTTCCGCATACATAGGTTCGGTTTTCTCCTAGCAGAACTTGGCAAGGCGAAACGGACGATTGTGCTCGCATACTCCCTAAAGACCTTCGCTTTAAAAACAAGAAAAAAAGCGTTATTATTACTATTGTTAGTCCCTCTTGAGCCACCATAGCAACAATATAGCCAGAAACACTTCCTCAAAATAGTAAAAATGTATCTAAGATAAATCAAGAAATCTGTCATTAATTTTTACATTTTTGTAGAGGTCGTAGTCATGCGATTTTACATCTAGCTAAGATGTGTGGTGCAATATTTTTCAAGTGGAAAAAAAAAGATTAAAACTAATCGTCTCTCGTTGAATGACAACAAACACTTCATGTTCCCACTCCTACTAGGAATAGTACTGTTGACCAATCATTGACGAAGGGGTGTAGACTTCGGCTACTGAACTTCAACTTGCCTCAAGAAACAGTGTTGTGTGCAAGAACAGCCTGAAAAAAACTGCAGAAAACCAAAACTAACAAAAACGTCACAAAATGTTGTGATAATATATGCGCAAACTGTTTCAACTGGGAAGCATGCGTAAGCTTTACCTGAACCAGAAATCTAGCTCAGCTCAATTAATTCATTAGTACAAATAAATTGGTCCTTCGAGTCAGATACTGTACATACTGTTATTAGTGCCCCTATTTCTTTATTGTTTGAAAATTCAGTTACATTTTTAACCGTTTACCATGTGTTTACCTGAGCGGGTGTGTGACGGTGCCCCGTCCTACTGCGGTGATGCTGGCCAGTGTAACAGGGCTGAGTTGATCACTGAACACGTTAGTATAGAACCCTCCACAGGACAGACCAGAGTGGCTCTGACACACTGCTACAAAGCCAGATGGGTAACTGGACAGGGTCAGGGGTCAAGGTCAAGGTGACGGCTACATTAACACATTTAGATTTACATATCAGAGATTTAAACATAAAGGTTGATTTTAATTTTAGGAAGATGTTCCCTCCCCTCTGCCATGATTCCTTGCCTTCACAGATCTCAGACAACTGGGTGTAAGCAATAGCACAATCTAGTTTCTCTATTGCTTTAACATGCCCAGTGCTGTCAGATCTGTGAAGATTAGTGAATGAAGGCAGTAGCGAGGTATCATCCTGGAATGAAACACAGCTTGGGAAAGTGAGAAAGGATACTATATGAAGGAGGATCCATCATTGATCCTGTAGTGTAGTTTCTGCCGTGGTGAATCCTGGTCCTCCTGGTTGACCTCTGGTATCTGATGGTAAGGCCAGGCCTTGCCTCCTCCTCCGCTTCCTCCTCCTGTCTTCTTCTGGTGTTTAACGTGTGGCTTGGCATCCCCATAGTGACGGAGGATGGGTGGTTTGTTCAGCCCACTCTCTGCCTGCTCCGTTATCTGTTTTCTAAATGAAGTCATGCTACATGAGAAAGAGCGCCACCTGACTCAGTGAAGCCAGAGGTCACATACACATTGACACATTGGCACTCTCAAAGTAAACATGCATCGCACCAATGGGATTAACCTGTTCGGTGGGGATTGTAACATGGCTCATAACATAGTGAGGATCGATACAATATAATAGAACAGAATAGTATAGTATAGAATAGAATAGAATAGAATAGCAGTTCATACATGGGTATCCTAGCCAGTTGCAGCCTCTCTACAACCCAATGACACAGGTTAGTCCACTGAGGTTCCTCATGGGTTGGCTCCTTAGGCTGTACGATCCAACCTGCATGTACCATACAATAAAATAAAACTTTATTGTCCATACGCTACAGCGAATAATGGATTTGTGTTCTGCTCCCCCCCTCCCGATAGCACACATCTCACACACACACAGTTAAGAGAAGCAAAGTGTCAAGCTGTAGTGCAGTCAGCGCCCCTGAATGGAGAGCATGTTGTGAGGTTAAGTGCATTGCTCAAGGGCACAATGTGGGCACACTACATATACATCTACTACACACTAAGTACAACTATATGATAACGTATGCCACTTAGCAAATTGCTTTTCATCCAAAGTTACTTACAGTACAGTGAGCGCATAATTATTTTTCCAGCTGTGGCTCAGTTGCTAGAGCTGATAAAGCTAGGCCAGCACTACTTCTGCTCTATAACACAGTACATCTGGTATATCGTCTGCATAGGAGTAAAATAGTGTGTGTGTGTGGTAATGTCATACCTTGCTCTTCGTGGGTTTTTGAAGAGATGGAGAAACTTATAGTTGTGGCCACATGAGCTGGAAGGAAATAGTTGAAAAACAGCTTGATAGGAATGTCATCTTGGATACAAAAGACACTAGGCTACATGCATTTCCTGAACACTAGCCTACATGTATTTCCTAAACACTAGGCTTCATGTATTATTAAATGGTCACTTATAGGACTAAGGAGGAGCTTCAAGAGAACCATCCACCCATTGTCTCAGTAATACCCATAATACCCCATGTGAGTGTGAGTTAATCATTTAACAGGGAAAGTCACAGGGCAGGAACTGGTTAACTGATGAATTGATTAATTGCCTAACACATTTTAGACACACCTGTGGTCTGTAGGCCAAAAATCTCTCCTGTAAACCAACCTGCCTCTCCCACAAGCAGGAAGGTCTTAAAAGTTAGACTGCAATGACTTAATATACTGTAGGTGGTTTAATGTTTATGACCGTTTTCATTACTTATCCCAGGTCTAAAGTGGCCATGGTGAGTTTGGTTAATTAAAGTAGATGAACTGTGGAATTGTACTGTGTAAATGTGAGACTTTTCTTCTGACAATGTCATAATTTCACTTTTATACTGAAGTCAACATCTGACATCCTATTAGAAAATATGTCAACTAATGAAGTGGGTGAGTGATGTTGAGGGTTCACCTTTTTGTGCATGGGAAATTGATGGTCTTTTGCGCAAATTGTAGTCTTGAGGCTCTCTCTCAGACCCATTTTCCACCTTGGACGGTTTCTGTTTTGTCTTTCTCTTTCCCACCATCTGCCGAAGAGTCTCATCGAAATTTATGCAGCCCTTCGACTTGCGAGGTTTCCCGCCATCACCACTCCTGCTGCCGACAGCCAACTGCCAAGATGGTTTGACATAAACTGCCCCCGCGGTCAAATCCTTCCATGAGTAATTCAGAACGTTCACGAGGCCGTGTGGAATACATCCCTCCTCACTCCCCTCATACTGCAAAAGCACACTCCCCAACTCGCTCAACAACTGAGGGGCCATACGCTTGTAGGCATCCATCGGTTCCATGTCATCCAGCCAGTCTGCTGGTACGGCCGCGGCCTCCAGATTCCTCTCACCACCACCCATGTCCAATGCTCCGTTGACAGAGGGACAGGTATCTGGGTTTCCAGTGGTAGAGGGTTTACTTTGCACTTTGTGTCCATTCTCTTCATTCTTTGCTTCATAGTCGTCATCGTTAACGCATTCACTGTGAACGCATAGGCTATACATGAGAATAGAAAATATTGAAATTAAGATTTGTATATATTTAAATCATAAATCAAGCACACAAAAACAGACATATAATGCTCTAACATGTATAAAGTCTATGAGTTTAGCCTACCTTTTGATTGTTGCCATGCGCGCGCCCACATTTGTCAGATCAAAGCAATGCTCCAAACGCATTCTGGGGCTCCTCCTACGTCCCGGTCCTGTTGGCTGAAGAAGTTGTGAAATTATTAACCATTATCCCAGTTTCCTCTGTTGCACAATATAGTAATAATAAATAGTATATTTATTGGTTACCTGATCAAAGAAATACAGAGGTCCGGGTCTAAAATCTGTCATCATAATTTGCAAATAATTCCAGTCAGTTAAAAGCTCCATAAAAGTGTTGATTAACTCCCCACGTTATCTACATATGGTCTTAAAGACAACATATGAATTCCAGTAGTATCCCTAAGTTTGCACTGGGTCCCAGAATAATGTTCGACAATCCACCTCCGTTAATCTATAAATGTAACCTTTATCCCTTCGAGTTTGCTGAAGCTTGTTGCTTGGATACACACTGCGCCCGGCCTGTCTCCAAATTAGTTTATGCACCAGAAATTATCAACTCATGGCAACAATCTGAAAGCATAACACCGACAATACAAACCACCAGCTCATTCCGCTTCTAAAAATAGACTGTGGCTTGATATTTTGCAAAAACAAGTAATGCTGCACAAAGTGGTCCCCGTCACCTAGTGCGCAGAGCGAGCGCAGTAACTTGAGACGGAAGGCTTGGGGACATAATTGGATGAGAATTGTTTACAGAGAAAGTGGTCATTCGATTGTGGGCTGCGTCCGTTATGGACCATTCACTGAATAAGGAGATCAGAAGTGTCCTCATGCCAGGCTATTTAGTCATGCTTTTAATTTCATGTAGTCTTTTAAATGGCTGCCTTTCTTGTTATGTATATATTTCTAATTATATATTGAGCGACTAGTGTCACTGTGTCGATTTTGTAAATGACAATGTGATCACCTATTTGGCTTAGATTATACATATTTCCTCTCTATAACCTTGAAATATGCCTATTATGATGGAACACAAACAGACTCAATAAAAGTTAGTAGCCTATTGACTCTCCAGAGTTTAAGCACTACATTCCTATCTTGTCACTTGAGAAATTAAGATAGGACGGGCATAGTTTTCTCTATTGAGGTCAAGCAGCCGCACAACGTGCCTAATAGCTCATAATTGGCTCAGCTGCCTGTCTGCCTCGAGCACAGTTTCAGAATGTGGCCACTGGAGGCTCCCAGCAGTTTATGCGTCACTTCATTCCGTACGCCGATCATGGCGGAGCTCGAGATAGTGCTGCCTGAACCGGAGGCGCCCGAAGTTCTCAATGGGGACGCCGACGAGAACGAAGAGAAAGAGGACGCGGAGCCCTCAGAAACAGGGAAGAAAAAGAGAAGAAAAAAGAAGAAGAAGACCGCTGTCCCAGGTAAGAAAGAACGCACAGCAGTGAGGATAAATGCCGTTTTGGAAATAGCGCATTATTGAGGGGTCCCCTGTTGTGCCATAGCGTAAAAAGACCAGTAAAGATGAGAAGCATGGGACTTTATTACCTGTCAGAAAGTGCGACTGTTCCGCCGCAGCTCTCACGGCTGTCCCGCACCTGGAAGTGAACGGGTACTGGTGCCGTTATGAGGGCTAAAGGGGAGATGCACATCTGGAAACGGGGCAATGCCTTACTCTTGAGGTTTGAAAATGCTTCTTCTATTGGTTTAATGGAATGCTGTCAAATTCGAAAATCGAAGAATGTTGCAGGAACAAGATGACAGTCCTATTCCAGTACTGTTCAGCACGTGTCTTCTTGCCTTATAAAAATAGCTCCACTACGGAGAAAAAAAAGCATGCTTTAGTAATTGCTGACAAAACTATGTGACAAGCCTAGGCTATACCTTATCTTGTAAAAACACATGTGGACTTATTATTTTCTGCTGTGTGTTAAACTATGCATCTATGTAGTCCTGTTTCTGAAGGGCTATAGATGGCATGGCATGATGCTGCAGGGTACCTACATATGCCCTTGTGATATTGATTCCAGGTATAGATACAAATTATGCATTGCTCCTGCCAAGTTCTGTTCACAGTAGATGCACTTTCTCAAAATGTATCAATTTACTCACTTTAAGTGTGTGTGTGTGTGTGTGTTGCGCACGCACATGCGTTTGTGTGTGTGTATATGTGTGTGTTGTGTGTGTGTGTGTGTGTTGCATGTGTGTGTGTGTTGCATGTGTGTGTGTGTGTGTGTGTTGCATGTGTGTGTGTGTGTGTGTGTGTGCGTGTATGACTTTGCAGCAGGGACAAATGAGTCTGAGGGGGATGGAGATACCGGAGGAGGTGTTGGTGATGTGACGAAACAGTTGGAGCAGCAAACCCTGCCGGAGGACAAAGAGAAGGAGGACGATGGAGAGGAGGGTGTGACTCCTTCATCATCATCATCATCGTCATCATCATTATCATCACCATCTTCATCATCATCATTCACCATTGTCCTTCTCATACTCAAACTCCATGTGTAACCTGCGACATGAGTTTGGTGTCATTTAGTGTGGTGCGTTCACTAGCTATGTTAACTGCTAGCACTGCACTGGGTAATGTGACTGACTGAACCATTTCTCAGGTCCTCTTTCACTTCATTGTTGTCATTGTCATTATCGTTCTCGTATCGATCTTGAAGTCCCGATTTGCCCCTTAAACCAAACAAACGTATAATTTGACCTGTGACAAAAGTTGATGTCTGCTGCTACGCATTACCATAACTTCTTCAGTGCAAACTGTTAACTGCAAACACTGTGAATTGTGACTGAACACGTCAGGTCATGTTCGTTAAGAGAATCAAAAATGCATGTTTTCGACAGATGGAGAAGAGGGTGAAAACTCAGCAGGGAAAAAGAAGAAGAAGAAGAAGAAGAAAAAGAAGGGAGGTGGGTTTGTTGTTGTCATCGTTCTTGGCATTGTTTCTCCCCCTGCATGGTTTCAGTTTTGTTACCACTTCAAAACCTTTAATGGTTTTACAGATGAAAACCATGTTGATATGTCTTGACCTGATGAGTTATTTTGCTTGAGAAGAGGTTTCCCCATACTAGACTGTTACTGCACCTGTATTAGGGCTACAGTGTATTCGGAAAGTATTCAGACCCGTTAACTGTTTCCACATTTTGTTACGTTACAGCCTTATTCTGCAAATGATTACATTTTTTTCCCCTTATCAATCTGCACACAATTCCCATAATGACAAAGCAAAAACAGGGTTTTAGAAAAGTTTGCAAATGTATTAATAACAAAAAACGGAAATATTACATTTACATAAGTATTCAGACCCTTTACTCAGTACTTTGTTGAAGCACCTTTGGCAGCGATTACAGCCTCGAGTCTTCTTGGCTATGATGCTACAATCTTGGCACACCTGTATTTGGGGAGTTTCTCCCATTCTTCTCTGAAGATCCTCTCAAACTCTATCAGATTAGATGGGGATCGTCACTGCACAGCTATTTTCAGGTCACTCCAGAGATGTTAGATCGGGTTCAAGTCCGGGCTCTGGCTGGGCCACTCAAGGACATTCAGAGACATGTCCCGAAGCCACTCCTGCGTTGTATTGGCTGTGTTCTTAGGGTCGTTGTCCTGTGGGAAGGTGAACCTTCACCCTGAGAGATAGTTGACCTTCTGGAAGGTTCTCTCATCTTCACAGAGGAACTCTGGAGCTCTGTCAGAGTGACCATAGGGTTCTTGGTCACCTCCCTGACCAAGGCCTTTCTCCCCTGATTGCTCAGTTTGGCCCGGGCCACTGTGTTCTTGGGGACCTTCAATGCTGCAGACATTTTGAGGTACCCTTCCCCAGATCTGTGCCTCGACACAATCCTGTCTCAGAGCTCAATTTCTTCGACCTCATGGCTTGGTTTTTGCTCTGACATGCACTGTCAACTGTGGGACCTTATATAATGTGTGTGCCTTTCCAAATCATGTCCAATCAATTGAATTTACCACAGGTGGACTCCAATCAAGTTGTAGAAACATCTCAAGGATGATCAATGGAAACAGGATAAACCTGAGCTCAATTTCGAGTCTCATAGCAAAGGGTCTGGAGGAAACCTGGCACCATCCCTACAGTGAAGCATGGTGGTGGCAGCAACATGCTGTGGGGATGTATTTCTGCGACAGGGACTGGGAGACTAATCAGGATCGAGGGAAAGATTAACAGAGAAAAGTACAGAGAGATCCTTGATGAAAACCTTCTCCAGAGCGCTCAGGACCTTATTTTTATTTTTTTATTTCACCTTTATTTAACCAGGTAAGCCAGTTGAGAACAAGTTCTCATTTACAACTGCAACCTGGCCAAGACAAAGCAAAGCAGTGCGACAAAAAACAACACAGAGTTACACATGAGAATAAACAAACGTACAGTCAATAACACAATAGAGAATGAAAATACAGTGTGCTAATGTAGTGCAAAATGCCTTAGACTGGGGCGAAGGTTCACCTTCCAATAGGACTACGACCCTAAGCACACAGCCAAGACAATGCAGGAGTGGCTCCGGGTTCTGGCCCGGACTTGAACCCAATCGAGCATCTCTGGAGAAATCTGAAAATAGGTGTGCAGCGACTTTCCCCATCCAACCTGACAGAGCTTACGAGGATCTGCATGGGAGAAACTCCCCAAATACAGGTGTGTCAAGCTTGTAGCGTCATACCCAAGAAGACTCAAGGCTGAAATCACTGCTAAAGGTGCTTCAACAAAGTACTGAGTAAAGGGTCTGAATACTTTTTTATTTTTTATATATTTGCAAAAATGTCTAAACCTGTTTTTGCTTCATTATGGGGTATTGTGTGTAGATTGATAAGGGTAAAACAAATATTTAATCAATTTCAGAGTAAGGCTGTAACGTAACTTTGAGGGTTTGGCTGTGGTTAGACCTTACTCCCAATAAGGGGAGTGGTAGGACCACAGCCGAGCCCTCACACCCTAACTAGGGGAAGTAATGATCCTCAATCAGAGACAGCTGTACAGGGTTGTCTCTGATTGGGGATTGTATTTAGGCACCCCACACATCCACCTGTGTGTGGGTCATTATTTCAACAGTCACAGCAAAGTAAGTGTGTTTCCGTTTTTGTTATTGCATCGTTGTTTTTTGTTTGTATAGTTTGTGACATTTGTGTTTATCAGTTAAATAAACGATGTCGAACTATCGCTGCGCTGCTTCTTGGTCTCTCTCTACACCCACTCGTGACAGTAACAAAATGTGGAAAAAGTGAAGGGGTCTGAATACTTTCAAAATGCACTGTACAGTTAGGGTTAGGTTAGGGTTAGTTATATACATAACATTATACATTATGGTTAGGGTTAGTTATATACATAGCATTATACATTATGGTTAGGGTTAGTTATATACATAGCATTATACATTATGGTTAGGGTTAGTTATATACATAGCATTATACATTATGGTTAGGGTTAGTTGTATACATAGTGTTATATATTAGGGATAGTAAAATGCATGGTGTTATACAGGTGTACAGTACCTGTTGTCTAAGCCTATAATGCCATACACCCTGTAGCATGTGTTGCAACCATATGTGACCATGTGTTGCTAATAGCAACAACGTGTTGCACATCTGCAGACGCTAACCTCTCTCTTCCTCTCTCTTCTCATCCTCCTCTCCCTCCCTCCATCCCTCTCTCTTCCTTCTTTCCTTGTTCTTTCTCGTTCTCCCCTCTCTCTCCATCCCTCTCTCTATCTGACCCCTCTTTTCATTCCTCCCCTGTCCTCCTCACTTATCGCCCTCCCTCTTTCCCTCCCTCCCTCCCTCCCTCCCTCCCTCCCTCCCTCCCTCCCTCCCTCCCTCCCTCCCTCCCTCCCTCCCTCCCTCCCTCCCTCCATCTCTCTCTCTCTTTCTGGGGCACAGTGAAGGGGCAGACTGACCCTCCCACCATCCCTATTTGTGATCTGTATCCCGGTGCTGTCTTCCCAAAGGGAGAGGAGTGTGAATATCCCCCATCTAAAGATGGGTACGTCACCTCTACCAAGTCCATTGGCCTTATGCAGTGTGGTGACCATAGATCTTATGTAGTGTGGTGGCCATAGATCTTGTCTAGTGTGGTAGCCATAGATCTTGTGCAGTGTGGTGGCCATAGATCGTATGCAGTGTGGTGGCCATAGATCTTATGTGATGGCCATAGATCTTATGTAGTGTGGTGGCCGTAGATCTTGTGCAGTGTGGTGGCCATAGATCATATGCAGTGTGGTGGCCATAGATCTTGTGCAGTGTGGTGGCCATAGATCTTGTGCAGTGTGGTGGCCATAGATCATATGCAGTGTGGTGGCTATAGATCTTATGCAGTGTGGTGGCCATAGATCTTGTGCAGTGTGGTGGCCATAGATCATATGCAGTGTGGTGGCTATAGATCTTATGCAGTGTGGTGGCCATAGATCATATGCAGTGTGGTGGCCATAGGTCTTGTGCAGTGTGGTGGCCATAGATCTTGTGCAGTGTGGTGGCCATAGATCTTGTGCAGTGTGGTGGACGTAGATCTTATGCAGTGTGGTGGCCATAGATCTTATGCAGTGTGGTGGCCATAGATCTTATGCAGTGTGGTAGCAATAGATCTTGTGCAGAGTGGTGGACATAGATCTTGTGCAGTGTGGTGGCCATAGATCTTGTGCAGTGTGGTGTACATAGATCTTGTGCAGTGTGGTGGACATAGATCTTATGCAGTGTGGTGGCCATAGGTCTTGTGCAGTGTGGTGGCCATAGGTCTTGTGCAGTGTGGTAGCAATAGATCTTGTGCAGAGTGGTGGACATAGATCATATGCAGTGTGGTGGCCATAGATCTTATGTGATGGCCATAGATCTTATGTAGTGTGGTGGCCGTAGATCTTGTGCAGTGTGGTGGCCATAGATCTTGTGCAGTGTGGTGGCCATAGATCTTGTGCAGTGTGGTGGCCATAGATCTTGTGCAGTGTGGTGGCCATAGATCTTGTGCAGTGTGGTGGCCATAGATCATATGCAGTGTGGTGGCTATAGATCTTATGCAGTGTGGTGGCCATAGATCTTGTGCAGTGTGGTGGCCATAGATCATATGCAGTGTGGTGGCTATAGATCTTATGCAGTGTGGTGGCCATAGATCATATGCAGTGTGGTGGCCATAGGTCTTGTGCAGTGTGGTGGCCATAGATCTTGTGCAGTGTGGTGGCCATAGATCTTGTGCAGTGTGGTGGACGTAGATCTTATGCAGTGTGGTGGCCATAGATCTTATGCAGTGTGGTGGCCATAGATCTTATGCAGTGTGGTAGCAATAGATCTTGTGCAGAGTGGTGGACATAGATCTTGTGCAGTGTGGTGGCCATAGATCTTGTGCAGTGTGGTGTACATAGATCTTGTGCAGTGTGGTGGACATAGATCTTATGCAGTGTGGTGGCCATAGGTCTTGTGCAGTGTGGTGGCCATAGGTCTTGTGCAGTGTGGTAGCAATAGATCTTGTGCAGAGTGGTGGACATAGATCATATGCAGTGTGGTGGCCATAGATCTTGTGCAGAGTGGTGGACATAGATCTTGTGCAGTGTGGTGGCCATAGATCTTGTGCAGTGTGGTGGCCATAGATCTTGTGCAGTGTGGTGGACATAGATCTTATGCAGTGTGGTGGCCATAGATCTTATGCAGTGTGGTGGCCATAGATCTTATGCAGTGTGGTAGCCATAGATCTTGTGCAGAGTGGTGGACATAGGACTTGTGCAGTGTGGTGGCCATAGATCTTGTGCAGTGTGGTGTACATAGATCTTGTGCAGTGTGGTGGACATAGATCTTATGCAGTGTGGTGGACACACACACACACACACACACACACACACACACATACATACACTCACACACTATGTTAATATATACCTGCATTATAAACTGCAGTGTTTGCTGCATCCTTTCCTGAAGGTGTTTGACATCCCAACCCCATTAGAAGATAAAGAATGTGCTGTCTGTGGTGTGTACATGTGTGTGTGTGATGTGTGTGTGTGCTTGCTTGCTTGCCTCTGTGCTTGTGTGTGTGTTTGTGCGTGTGTGTGTGTGTTTGTGTATCTCCCCCCAGGCGCAGTGCAGCGTGGCGGACCACTCATGAGGAGAAGAGGGTCCTTGACAAGGCCAACGAGGAGATGTGGAGTGACTTCCGTCAGGCTGCCGAGGCCCACAGACAGGTCCGAAACTATGTCAACACCTGGCTTAAACCTGGGATGACCATGATCGACATCTGGTGAGGGTCATTCTTTTACTATATCATACAGGCCCTAGTACGAACTGGCCTGACAGTACTGTAGTGTACATGGTTGATGTTCACTTTAGTTAAATGGTGTATTGAAGTATTTGAGTAATTTGAGCGATTCTCAATCCTGTTCTTGGAGAGTAGCGGTACTGCAGGTTTTTGTCCCAGCTCAGCAGTAAAACACCGGATTTGGTTCATCAACTGACCTACTCCTTCATTAGCTGAATCAGGTTTCACTGATGGTACTGTACATCCTCAGGAGCAAAACTGAGGATCATCAGTGAGTCTGCATTAACCAGCATGGTTAACCTGTGTTGCTGAAGTGAAAATGTCCTGAATGTGACACCTGTCCCTGTCATCTGTGGTCCCTGTCTGTCAGTGAGCAACTAGAGGATTGCACTAGGAGACTGATAAAAGACACCCCGAGTGAGGCTGTATTAACTTAAACCTACAGTACATGGTTAATATATATTACCCCCTGTCCCTGTCCCTGTCCCTGTCTGTCCCTGTCTGTCCCTGTCTGCCTGGTCTGTCCATGTCCCTGTCTGCTTGGTCTGTCCATGTCCCTGTCTGCCTGGTCTGTCCATGTCCCTGTCTGCCTGGTCTCTCCCTGTCTGTCCCTGTCCCTGTCTGCCTGGTCGGTCCCTGTCCCTGTCTGCCTGATCTCTCCCTGTCTATCCCTGTCTGTCCATGTCTGCCTGGTCTCTTCCTGCCTGTCCATGTCTATCCCTGGCTGTCCCTGGCTGTCCCTGTCCCTGTCTGTCTGGTCGGTCCCTGTCTGTCCCTGTCTGCCTGGTCTCTCCCTGTCTGTCCCTGTCCCTGTCTGCCTGGTCTCTCCCTGTCTGTCCCTGTCCCTGTCTGCCTGGTCTGTCCCTGTCTGTCCCTGTCTGCCCCTATCCCTGTCTGCCTGGTCTGTCCCTGTCTGTCCCTGTCCCTGTCTGTCCCTGTCTGCCTGGTCTGTCCCTGTCCCTGTCCCTGTCCCTGTCCCTGTCTGCCTGGTCTGTCCCTGTCTGTCAGTGAGCGACTGGAGGACTGCAGTAGGAGGCTGATCAAAGAGAATGGTCTGAAGGCTGGCCTGGCATTCCCCACTGGCTGCTCTATCAACCATGTTGCTGCCCACTACACCCCTAATGCTGGAGACCCCACAGTACTGCAGTACAACGACGTCTGCAAGATAGACTTCGGCACGCACATCAATGGTCAGTGAGCACACTGACACTGAGTTTCTGTTCTGTCTGTAGTTTTGTTTTGTGTTACTTCAATCAATCACATTTATGTATCTAAATAGACTGGCAGGCACATCAAGGGCCAACACTGGCAATGAGTTCTGTCAATCAATCAAATGCATTTAGAAAGCCTTTTTTACATCAGCAGTGTTGTCACAAAGTGCTTTACAGATACCTGGCCGAAGGTCTGTAGTATCTGGTTGCACTTGCATTTTACTGCAGTAATAGTCAAGGTTTTTGATCCAGCATTTTAATGCCATTACACCTGACTTAACTAATCAACCGACCTTCAACACCTTGATGAGCTGAATCAGGTGTTTAACTGCTGAACTGGGACAAAAACCTGCAGTAGTGCGGCCCTACAAAAGCACGTTTGAGGATCACTATTTTAAAGTCTTCCTCTATCTTGAGGACTTTATTTAGATATTACATATTCAAATTGTGATGTAATTACCTGATACATTGTCATCACACTTCCTACCCATACTTTCGTAAATACCAGTTAAATACCAGCTGAAACTGGTAAGATCTAACTTTACCTCATGTCGTTGCACATTGCTGATATTCATGTTGTTGGTGTTTCAGGTCGAATCATTGACTGTGCCTTTACCGTGACCTTCAACCCAAAGTATGACAGATTACTGGAGGCTGTGAGAGATGCTACTAACACAGGCATCAGGGTAACGCACTATGGCTTTGGTTCCGATTGTTCAGTGGGTTAGACTAGAGCATGTAAAAAAGGCCTTTCCTTTCAGTCAATCATCAGGTTTAAATGGACATTTGGACTATGGCCCCTCCCACTCCAGGTTAGAGTGGTTATAGTTGTTAACAGATGAAGAAGCAAGTTTGGCTGCCGACCAAGTTATCAGTGTGTTTTACTTCTGTGATGTGTGTGTGTACAACTGTGTTGTGGTGACCAATAGATAATAAAGTTCTGGATATGGACAAATCTGCCTGGTTCTTGCTGGACTGTCTGTAGTGGGGTCAGACCAAAGTAGACCGTCTGTAGTGGGGTCAGACCAAAATAGACCGTCTGTAGTGGAGTCAGACCAAAGTAAACTGTCTGTAGTGGGGTCAGACCAAAGTAGACCGTCTGTAGTGGAGTCAGACCAAAGTAAACTGTCTGTAGTGGGGTCAGACCAAAGTAGACCGTCTGTAGTGGAGTCAGACCAAAGTAGAGGCAATATTAAATCACATCTACAGCCAACCGCTGAGACAGCTCCAGCTAGCCGTTTTTACAGTGCAGGCAACATCAGGGTTGTGGGTTCGACTCCCGCATTGGCCACATAATACTGAATATATCTGTTAATGTTGACAGTTCTGTAATCCGCTTTGGATAAAAGCTTCTGCTAAATGACCATATTTTGGAAGCTAGCTAACATCCTAAGAGGATATGTGATGTAACTCTCACTCCCCACTCGTCTGATAATGAGCTCTGCAGAGATGGTTGGTTGATGTTCGCTTGTGTAACTGTCAACTCTTGTCTGTTTGTGACCCATGTAGAGAGCGCTTGTGTAACTGTCAACTCTTGTCTGTTTGTGACCCCTGTGGAGAGAGCTTGTGTAACTGTCAACTGTTTTCTGTGCCAGTGTGCAGGGATAGATGTGCGTCTGTGTGACGTGGGTGAAACCATCCAGGAGGTCATGGAGTCTTATGAGGTGGAGATAGATGGGAAAACATACCAAGGTATCAGTATGTCTCTGTCTCTGTCTCTCTGTCTCTATCTGTCTCTCTCTGTCTGTCTCTCTCTGTCTCTGTCTGTCTGTCTGTCTGTCTGTCTGTCTGTCTGTCTGTCTGTCTGTCTGTCTGTCTCTCTGTCTCTCTCTCTATCTCTCTCTCCTTCTTGCTCTGTATATATAGATATATTACTGTATGTTTATATGTATATGTATTACCGTATGTATCTGTATATGTGTAAATATGCATATTACTGTATGTATATATATATATTACTGTATGTATATATACACATAGATATATATATATATACTGTATATTGCTGTATGTATATATATATATTACTGTATGTACTGTATGTATACATAGATATAGATATATTACTGTATGTATACAGTATATACATAGAAATAGATATATTGCAGATTTATTTTCTATCTATATTTGTATTTTCATTATTATTTCCTATGTAGTAAAGCCAATCAGGAACCTCAATGGCCACTCCATAGGCCAGTACAGGATACATGCAGGCAAGACTGTCCCCATCGTCAAGGGAGGAGAAGCGACCAGAATGGAGGTGGGTACTGACTGGGTACTGACTGGTGACTGACTGGGGACTGACTGGGTACTGACTGGGTACTGACAGGGTACTGACTGGTGACTAACTGGTGACTGACTGGGTACTAACTGGTGACTGACTGGTGACTGACTGGGTACTGACTGATGACTGACTGTTGACTAACTGGGTACTGACTGGGTACTGACTGGTGACTGACTGGTGACTAACTGGGTACTGACTGGGTACTGACTGGTGACTGACTGGTGACTGACTGGGTACTGACTGATGACTGACTGTTGACTAACTGGGTACTGACTGGGTACTGACTGGGTACTGACTGGTGACTGACTGGTGACTGACTGATGGCTTCTTTCGCTCATTTGAACAGAAGGCTTTTTAGATGTTCTTATTTTTTCCATCATGTCTGTAACAACAAACTCAAGGTACACATCTCCTCTCTTTGCAGGTTCATTATATATTAAAGAACAATAGCCTATAAATAAAACCCTAAGTAGGTGTAATTGGAAGAAAATCTCTAGAGTTACAACGAGGTGTCGATCAGCTCAGATTAACATCTCACACGTACATGTACACACACACGCACGCACACTCCAACACCTCCTTAGTCACCTCCTTCAGTTCTTTAATTACACCTTTAATCACGTTATTGCACCTTTATTCACATTATTGCACCTTTAAGCACATTATTTCACCTTTATTCACATTATTGCACCTTTAAGCACATTATTTCACCTTTATTCACATTATTGCACCTTTAAGCACATTATTTCACCTTTATTCACATTATTGCACCTTTAAGCACATTATTTCACCTTTATTCACATTATTGCACCTTTAAGCACATTATTTCACCTTTAAGCACATTATTTCACCTTTAAGCACATTATTTCACCTTTAAGCACATTACCAGCCAGAAGCATCAAGTAGCAAGTAGCGCCACTTGAAACTACAGCTCCTTAATTGCATCTCTAAGCGCATTAGGTTCTCACCACTCAAAGTCAATTAATGACCAGTTACCTCACTAAAGGAGATATTGCCTAGATACCTGCAACATATCTTTAGAGACCTACATACCTGTGTGTAGGTGTGACAATGACCACATGAGTTGGTAAGACAGCACAAACAGATCTGTGGCTTCAGGCTAGAGGTCTGTAACCTATCAACCCCCCCCACACACACAGTTGCCATGCTGAATTGAACATTTTAATTGGCGGGCTGCTGAGTGGTACGTTTGGCTGATGTTTCCAGCGAAGCCAGGGAGGGATGGATGGAGTTGCTGATGTGCCAGGTTTGAGGATTTAATTTTTAGCTGAAGTGAGTGGTGTTGTGTTAGGGCCATTACCCTCTTTGTATGAGAGTGTGGGTGTGTGTGTGTGTGTGTGTGTGTGTGTGTGTGTCGTTGTGTGTGAAGCCTTGTGTGCCAGCATGTGTGTGTGATCATAGTCCTCTCTGTTCTGCTGGAGTGTCAGCAGGGCGTGCTGCGAGGCTGCTCTCACTGAGCGATTATCTGAGCAGAGAGGAAGGGTGTCAATGTTATCAACTAATACCACAGGGCCTTGAACCACCACCACCTGATATGGTGCTTTTCCATTGAGACTTACCCCACACCAGTAGGCCACCAGTGAGTCAGACTTACCCCACACCAGTAGGCCACCAGTGAGTCAGACTTACCCCCACATCAGTGGGTCAGACTTACCCCTGCACCAGTGAGCCAGACTTACCCCCGCACCAGTGGGTCAGATTTACCCCTGCGCCAGTGGGTCAGATTTACCCCCACACCAGTGAGCCAGACTTACCCCCACACCAGTGAGCCAGACTTACCCCCACACCAGTGGGTCAGACTTACCCCCACACCACTGTTAGCACTATTGGAGCTAGAAACACAAGCATTTCGCTACACACGCAATAACATCTGTTAAACAATCAAATCAAATATAATTTAATTTGTCACATGCTTGGCCCCAGTGATGTACTGGGACATACGCACTACCCTCTTACAAGCCCTTAACCACCAATGCACTTCAAGAAAGAGTTAAGAAAATATTTACTAGATAAACTAAAGTAAAAAAAAGTAAAATAACAATAATGAAGCTATATATTTTTTTAAATTTAACCTTTATTTAACTAGGTAAGTCAGTTAAGAACAAATTCTTATTTACAATGACGGCCTACCCCGGCCTCCCCTAAGCCGGACGACGCTGGGCCAATTGTGTACCGCCCTATGGGACTCTGGATCACGGCCGGTTGTGATACAGCCAGGGATCGGACCAGGGTCCGCAGTGACGCCTCTAGCACTGAGATGTAGTGCCTTAGACCGCTGCGCCACTCGGGAGCATACACTATGTACAGTGGGTACCGGTACCGAGTCAATGTGCAGGGGTACAGGTTAGTCCAGGTAATTTGTACATGTAGGTAGGGGCAAAGTGACTATGAATAGATAATAAACAGCAAGTACCACCAAAGGGGGGGGGGGGGGGTCAATATAAATAGTCTGGGTGGCTTGGGGGTAGAAGCTGTTGAGGAGCCTTTTGGTCCTAGACTTGGCGCTCCACTTACCGTGCGGTAGCAGAGAGAACAGTCTATGATTTGGGTGACTGGAGTCTTTGACAATTTTTTGGGCCTTCCTGACACCGCCTAGTATATAGGTCCTGGATGGCAGGAAGCTTGGCCCCAGTGATGTTCTGGGATGTACACACTACCCTCTGTAGCGCCTTACGGTCAGATGCTGAGCAGTGATGAAAACGGTCAGGATGCTCTCGATGGTGCAGCTGTAGAACTTTTTTAGCATCTGGGGCCCCATGCCAAATCTTTTCAGTCTCCTGAGGAGGAAAAGGTGTTTTCGTGCCCTATTCACGACTGTCTTGGTGTGTTTGGACCATGATACTCTCGACCCGCTCCACTAAAGCCCTGTCGATGTTAATTCGGGGCCTGTTGGCCCGGCTTTTCCTGTAGTCCACGATCAGCTCCTTTGTCTTACTCACATTGAGGGAGAGGTTGTTGTCCTGGCACCATACTGCCAGGTCTGACCTCCTCCCGATAGGCTGTCTCCTCGTTGTCGGTGATCAGGCCTACCACTGTTGTGTCATCAGCAAAATTAATGATGGTGTTGGAGTCGTGTTTGGCCATGTAGTCGTGGGTGAACAGGGAGTACAGGAGGGGACTAAGCACGAACCCCTGAGGGGCCCCAATGTTTTTGTTGAAGGACAAAGGGCTGTGTCAATGAAAACCCTTTCAGTTTTAATGACTTTGGTCTTATGTAAGTTGCAGATGGATTACGGTCAATCAGTTGTTTCTAGGAACTGCTGAGTTTACTGTGTCCTCCTGTATCCTTCTGCTCAACAGGAAGGTGAGGTGTACGCAATCGAGACGTTTGGCAGCACTGGGAGGGGAGCTGTTCACGGTGACATGGACTGCTCGCATTACATGAAAAACTTCAATGTTGGACATGTGCCAATAAGGTCGGTCACTCGGTTTGGTTGGCACTCACTGACTGTGAGCCTCACTTGATTTTAATGCTGAATGATGATACTGAATATCGATGCTAAGTAGAATTCTATACTGTAGATGTCCTTCTGTTCACCATCAAGGTCGAATGACCCTGCTCAGGCCGATCCCCTCCAACGTGCTGATTCTTACAGTATACACCTGAATACTACTGTACTAATGACAAATGTTACCCATAAAACTACGGCTGAAAATGAGCCAGCTGGCTAAATCAGGCACATTTACAGAAATGTTGATCAATGTGGATTGTCCCTATGCACTGCTCTCATAATCCTTACCGTACTGCAAACACCATACTTATCTCCCCCTCTGTGTCCCGCCTCCTCCCATTGTGGTGTATGCGTGTGTGTGTGTGTGTGTTCCAGACTCCCCAGAGCCAAGCATCTGCTCAACGTGATCAATGAGAACTTCGGGACGTTGGCGTTCTGCCGCCGCTGGTTGGACCGGCAGGGAGAGAGCAAGTACCTGATGGCCCTGAAGAACCTGTGTGACCTGGGCATCATAGACCCATACCCGCCGCTCTGCGACACCAAGGGCTCCTACACTGCCCAGTACGAACACACCATCCTACTCAGGCCCACCTGTAAGGAAGTGGTGAGCAGGGGTGATGACTACTGAGCACGCTCTGTTGTCCAGCTGGCCCCGAACCAGGAAGAACCCGAAGAGGAAGAATGAGAGAAGATAAACCAGGGTAATGTTCATTGGATCCCATACCACTGCTCTATTCACCACATGCAAATTCCAGCCGTTTATGTACCTTTAATAACGTTTCTTATTGGACAAGTCTAGGTAGTCCTTCTGTGTTTCCATCCATTTTCTTTCAGTTTGGTGCCTAATGAACACGATCCCTGAAATCCGTACTCGACTGATGGTTACATTTATGCAACATTATTATTGTGATGTAATTTTAAGTTGCTTGAATCCTACCTTCTGTACTTACCTTCAAGTGTTTTAGCAAGAGACTGTTACTTATTACTTAACATATGTATTATTATAAAAAGCAAGAAATATAATCGTTATTTTCTTTATTATAATTATTTGATTCCTGTATTGCTTATTTAGAATAAAATGAAATATGCAAAATGACTCCCTATGTTTTTAGTTGACACCTGAATGTATTACTTTATAATTCAAAGCGTATTCAATTTCTTGAAAATAACCTGTGATATGACTTTGCCCCTATTTATTTTGAGGTGCATTTTCTTTTATAAATACATTTTATTGTTACAAATCTTAAACCTGTTTTTGTGAATTGTATTCATGTTTGAATGTAAAGTGATCATGCCAAAGCCAAAGATTCCAATTCTGGAGTAGAAGTGTTCTATTCTCACTTTTCACCTAAGGAGGGCGATATTATTACATACATACAGTATGTACTCCAGTGGTTTCAGAGGCAAGACATCTAATAGGAATACACATTCAAATTGAGCTTCAAAGATGTACTGAACCGTGTCAGAACCGAATTCCTACAACATGTAGGGCCTAAACCATGGGCTTATTTATTACATGGAATGCATACATGCATGTCAGGCATCACATATAGACAGACATACACATGATATTATGAAATGTCCCTTTAAAGCTGGAGTTCATGGATTCCATATGATATCTGTGCATTCACCATCAAATGCAAATTGTAGCTCATTTATGTAAATCTAATGAAAATGTAAGACATAAACAAACCATGGCCATATTTATAACTAATACATACAGTTACAGTATGCAGCTAAGTAGGACATACAGGTGATATCATTATGATGATATGATATGTGACATGTCCCGTTTCATTCATGGATCTATTCCCCACATGCAAATTCCTTTAATAAAGTCTTTGGGACAAGGGCGAAGCAGACGGATGATGTCACAGTGCAGGAATGTTTCATGTTTCTTCGGCCAGGCCAGCAGCTACTGACCTGGCTACTCCTTAGGCAGCATTTACAGTCAACCCAATTCTGACCTTGTTCAGATCTGATCCGATTTCTCCAAAAACCAAATTGGGAAAAACATATCAGAATTTGGCTGCCTGTGTAAACGCAGCCTTAGAGACAGCAACAAAGACCTATTCTTAACTAGGCTTCTGTCCCAAATAGCGCCCTATTCCCTATATAGTGCAATAGAGTCTTAGTCAAAAGTAGTGCACTATTGTCAGGCTCTGGCCATAGGGAGGCCTTTGGTTCCTCTATTTAGCCATGGTCAGAGCCTGACAGATCTAGTATTCCTAGATCTATGTATGTTTTGTGTTTGGATCCCCAATTAGAGGCAGCTGCTATGCGTTGTCTCTAATTGGGGATTCTATTTAAGCTGTGAGGACCCACAACTTTGTGTGGGTCATTATTAAGTCGATGTGTCTAGTCTTAGTAAGTACACGTTCTTGTTTTGGTTGTATCGATATTAGTTTCAGTGAATAAACTATGTTCCAGTGCAACTCCGCAGCGTCTTGTTCCCTCTACACCCCACTCCGTGACAACTATGTAGGAAATAGGGTGCCATTTTGGACGCAGCCTAGGTCTGGGTCAAATATGTACTGAGCCTCTCCAGATCTGACACAGTGACGTCAATTCATCCCTTCCGTTCTTAGATAAGTAGCTCCATGTTTATTTTGGGATTCAGGGGTTGTTGGGTTGTTTACTAATGAGAGAAAGACACATGGGTTCATTTTCTGTCTTCCTTAACAACAACCTGATATAGAGTGGAATCGGTGATGCAGTGAAGGATAAACTCATGTAAACGCAGCTCACCTTTCAAAACCTGAGTACATGGACATCTCCTGACTTTGCCACATGATCTGTAGGGTTGATTATTTGTGCCGCAGTGAACCATATGAATAGATCACAGTTGCACTATAAATATAGGCCTATTTACCCATACATGGGTTTACCCATCTGTGTTCAGTTTTCCTACCTATTGTTTTGTTCACCACTACATCCCTGAGTGCAATATAAGTGGGTATTATGAGGACAACAAATCATGTAAGTAAGTAGACCTCATTGTGTCATGTTTTGACATAACAAACCTGACAAAGAGACATTCAAATCAGACAGAGTGAGGGAAGACTTGAAGTCAGTTCAATTCTCTCTATTCTTCTGCAGCTCCAGGAGATACTACCTGTTAAGGCCTGCTCAGTCCCTCCAAGCCAAGTACAGCAAGTTTGTGCACACACACACACACATTCTAATGATGATGCTTCTGCAGGTTTACTGCCAATAACTCCAGGAACTGAGGATACAAACGTCAGGACTTCAAATAAAACCTTGGATAGCTCAGGAGGCTAATCATATAAAAATCTCAGCCATTTGATATACAGTACGATAAAACATTAATTACATCATTTTGGTTATATCTTTGGCTTACTTTCAACTATAGTCTGAGACAAATCTAAACTGGTTCAAACCAGCCTAGCGGCTCTTATGGCTTTAGTACTGGAACATCAAGATCAGAATGGAAAGTCAGATCAATCATTCTTCTTCATCCAGCAAACCTTCACTCAGGATATATGGTCTTCCCTTTGTAAAGTTATTTTCCTCTTCTGTGCTCTGCCTCCGTGCAGCTGCCTATCATCATATAATATAATACAATATATGCCACAAAGCAGTCTCACGCTTTTCACCAAAGTGGCTTGCAATACAGTGAGTGTATACATTTTTTGCATGTGCTTTCGTTTATGATCCCTGCAGGAATTGAACCCAATTGAGCCATGCTCTTTCCAACTGAGCCACACAGGGCCATTCAGCACAGAACACCATCCATCACGGTCCTGCTGTGAAGGTCATTGTTTCAGAAATGTGTTCCGTGGGTCTGTGGATGGAACAGGCAAATGAGGCCCTGAATGGCAAAAGCATAGAGTTATGCTTTCACCATATTGCCCGAGCTGTGTCTGTATCCCCATGTCCAAACCACAGCTGTCCAAAAATACACTCTCACGCGTAATTATATTAGTCTCATCGTCCTTCTCATGCAATCCACCAAAACATGGATGACTTTTTACTCTCTAACCCTCTCTCCATCCCTCTCTCCATCTTGTTCCATGGCATGGCTCTAGTCTTTCTTCTGCAGACTAAAGACGTGTGCATTCTGAAGTCTCTCCGCTGCAGTCCTTCTTGAAGAGGAGGAGGAGCGACAGTGTTTGTTTAGGAGGTGTAGGAGCTTGCGTCCCAGGCTGGGCCTCCAGGGTTTGACCAGGCTCTTGGTGTTCACCAGCAGACGACCCGTCCTCCAGTCCTCGTGGCCCCCCACCAGATACTCTGACCCTGGGGAAGGAGAATAGCGAGAGCAGGGTCAATCCCATTTACATTCAGTCTACTGACTGATAATGGACTGATAGAGAGGATCATTAGCCAGGCTTTAAATAGGCAGAATGTTCAAAAATCATAGAATGTTATAGTGAAACAGAGGATGGTGGCAGTGAGGTATCTAATGTACATGTGTCTAGCGTGTGAAGGGCAGGTATGCATCCAGAAACATCAGAGAAAATAACTATTGGGCAGGAAGCAGTCAAGGTCCAGTTGCTGGCCCAAATGTAAGAGCTCACCTGGGTTGAGGAGGGGGCAGGTGCATCCCCGGGTGGTCCAGGATTCTGGGTAGAGGGTGATGTGACCTTTCTGGATCTTCACCTGGCTGCCATGGTACAGGACCTTCTTTACCTTGACCTCCACCTCAGCATGGGAGCCCTGATCATGGGCCGCCATGATCCTCACCATCAGCACTGTGGACAGAACACACAGTCACATCATCTGATCAATCAATCAATACTGTTGGCGTCAACCACTTTTAAATTCTGCTGGCAACATCTACTACTGTCTGAAACACGCAGTGTGTTAGCATTTCCTGTTTAATTCTGTATTATATATATATATATATATATATATATATATATATATATTATATACAATACAAAACTTACACATACAAACGACAACGTCATACATACATAAACTACATCACCCTGCCCAGACCCACTAGCGCACACACCGCCATCTCCAGCACATCACTCTCTGCCACATGGCCTCAAACGGCACCATTTTGTTTCTCTCAGTAGCCCACGCAATTTAAATATTTAAATAATAAATCATTAGATTTGTCCATTGTGTTGATGATGGCGGATTGATTGATTTCCAAGGAAGTGATATTGGTTGTTGTAGAATATGTTTCATTTTCTTCCATATTGTTATAGTGTTCTTAACGATGAAGTTAATGATTTTAGCTTTGTCCTTTGAAAATAGACACAAAAAGATTCTGGGGATGAGCATGTGAATTTTCAATACGTACCTATTGCTCCTCTTTAGCGCATTTAACAATATGTCTAAAGTAAAAGCCTTGGGTGGCGAGTTAATTTAATTCCAAGATTGGAAGGTTAAAACCACCCTCAGATTTAGGAAAATGTAAAATGAAATGATTTAATTCGCTGCTGGCAGTTTGATGCTGATTGACATCTCATTTCACCTCTTTATTTTGACATTAGGCGGCGCATTTTACAAATCGAGGATGTTAGTTGCGAGATACAGAAGAGAGAATATTTCCATAGCTCCACAAGCCCTTTACGCGATTTGCGAAAGCATCATATTTGAAGGTTTAGCAATGGGTTTAGGTTTCCTGAACAACTTTTACGAAAGTTGAGTCCCTGTGTAAGTTAACGTCAGACCTTTGGCTCAATTAACAGACAGTTAATCAGATAAGAGAGATCGGTTCCCAATTTAGCCTAACATTATGTTTACATCTGTGCTAGTAATACGCGCATATACCAGGCAGTGTCGTAAGTTACAGTATACAAATGTTTAGCTTGAGATTGGACTAAAACGTGGGTAATTGGATGGTTAGATGTAACCATAGACTGTCTTATTTTTGCATAGGGTCAATTAAACATTGAAAAGAAAGGATCAGGTGTATTTTTAAAGAAGCACAAACAGGCAGATCAGGTGCAAGCAGACCCCAGCCCTTGCATCACCACCGTCCCCAGAGCAGCTCCCTAACTGAGGCTAGCCAGAGTCAGTGTGGTCAGACTTCCCAAGGACCCAATCTACCATCCCGAGGTCAGAGCATCTACCAGGCAGTCAGTCACAAGGACCCAGTCTACCACCACCAGGTCAGAGCATCTACCAGGCAGTCAGTCACCTGCCCAGTTCAGAATTTAAGTTTAATGGATGATTATGTCAGATTAAGCCTCACTTTAAAATGTTGGTTGTTGATTCATGTGTGTTCTTCTTTTGATGGCTGTGGCATTTTTATTGTGATTATACACTAATGGTTCTTGTGTTATTTTAATGTAATAGATGAATCAAGGGATGACACCGAGACCTCTGGCTCTGAGCAAGACAGTGAGCCAGAGCTGCCAGGAGATGTCATTGAGCCCCTCCCACCTGCATCAAGCACCATATATGCTGTTCCAAAAGGACCGAATGGTAGGCTCTTGTGGTTCCCTTAATTATACATTTCCATAGAGATATGACACATTATTTAACGTGTATTTCAGACATTTCAAGATCCAGAGAAGAGGGTCCTGTACAGCCGTGTTTGGAAAAAATTTCCCAGAACTCAGCATGGTACTAGGAAAAGGGCTTTCAACAGCTTCTGGTATAAGGACAATTCATGGCTTGAATATTCTGGAAATCAATATTTGACTTATTGTTTCGCCTGTAGGCATTTTTCTCTGCCCAATACACTTGAATCTGCCTTCAGGCGCTGTTTAAAGATTCTGGGTTTAAGCTCCATTCGAAGGCAGAGCATCATATCATTGCTATGTATGCTTGGAATCAGCATAAAAGGGCTATTGACAGCAACTCATCAATGTTAGATGTCATAAATGAGGACCGGAAAAAGAAAGTGGAGGAAAACTGTACTTACTCTGTACTTACCACTCAAAATGTAGAGCATAGGTCATCGAGAGTCTTTTGACTCACAACAAGGGTCATTTTTTGACAATCTGAGAAGAAATAGCAAAGCATGACCCTCTCATAGAGAAAAGGATGAATGCATGTGGCAATGCTAAGTACACAAGCCACCAAATCCAGAACAAAGTTATTGAGGGCTTAGCTGAGACGGTACAAAGTGAAATAGTAAGAGAAGTAAAAGAAAGTTACATTTTGTGTAATTGCCGATGAAACCAAAGATTTAAAGAAAAAATGATAATTGATTGCCTTGAAAAACATGGTCTGGACTACAGAAATAATATTGTGGGGCAAGGCTATGACGGAGCATCCGTCATGAGCGGAAAGCTTTCTGGTGTGTCTGCACAGATTAAAAACAGTGCAAGATTTGCATTTTATGTGCACTGTAATGCACATTGTTTGAATTTGGTTCTTGTCAATGCTGTAAAATCAGTGCCTGAGGCAGTTCACTTTTTTGCACTCCTGCAGAAGCTTTATAACTTTGTATCTGGATCGCAAGTTCATCTCAAGTGGCTTGCGGTTCAGAAAGAGTTGTATCCACAGCAGCAGCCCAGGGAACTACAGAGACTTGCAGATACATGGCATGCCGTAATCTGAGGGACAGCCTTCCAGCAGTTCTGAGAGTGCTACAGGATATCACACTTGAAAATAGTGGTGATAGATCAGTGGAGGCAAGGGGCTTTATAGGGCTTTTGAATACCTTTTGTAAAGTGCTTGGTGACAAAATGTCTTTCTGACATGCTCCAATCAAGCTCTCTTGACCTAGCAAAGGGCTGTGGATCTAGTAGGTGCCCTTACAGACACATTTCAGGACTACAGAAGTGAGGTTTACTTTGGAGAACTATGGAAAGAAGTTGAAGAGATTGCAGAGCACTGAAAAATAAGTGTACAACCAGTGTGTAAAAGACAGCCTAAAACAAGCTTAAGATTTCACGACTCATTGATGATGAGCACTGTAGGACAGAAAAATAGTCACCAAAGTGATGGTGAGAGCTTCCAAAGAGCTATCTTTTATCAGGTGCTTGACAGTCTCACAGCTGAGCTACAGAGACGTTTTTCAAAGAAGAATTGCGAGATAATGCAAGGGGTCCAGTCTCTCAACCCAAAGAGTACAACATTCTTGAATGAGGAGCCTCTGTTTGAATCAGATTTAGAGGACCTCAAGCATGAGGTTCATCAAACCAAGCGGCTTCTTGATAGGAGAGATAAGTAGAAGGGACAGACCGTCGACTCTCCTTGACTTTGTTGTGTTTCTAGAACCTTATAAAGAGGTCTTTAATGAGCTATTTCGACTTTGTAAGATTTCTGTAGCTTTAAAACGGATTAAAACCCACCTTAGGACAACAATGGTTGATGACAGGTTAAGTCACCTCGGAATTCTCAGTGTTGAGTCAAGGAGGGCACGCTCCCTCAACATGGATGAGTTTGTGAAACATTTTGCCAGTTCTCACCAGAACCGCAGAATTATGCTGTTTTAAATCTACCTAGGATAATTTGGCACTTTGGCCTCTGGTCATGATTATAACCTGCACTGTCTACTAGCTAGTACACTGACATTCTAAAATGATAAATCCAAAGGGTAACATGTCACACAGATTTAATTTGGTCTTGATTAGACCAATTCCAAAACTTTTCTTTGCTATTAGTTAACATAATGTACTGTATATGAGCATAAATATGAAACTGTACATTTGTAATATTGATGGGCACCAGTCCATTTCTGCTTGATACCTGGTATGTCAGATTGCAGTGTGTTTCTTAGTAAATTTATGTAACACACAAATGCTATCTTATCTCCTTGGGGCTTGAGCTTTATTTTCTGAAAATATTTTGAATGTTCAACACTTATAGACCCAGATTATATATGAATGAAAACCGAGTGACCCAAGTCTCTCCAGTATGTGAGTACATTACTGTGTGTGTGTGTGTGTGTGTGTGTGTGTGTGTGTGTGTGTGTGTGTGTGTACACACTCCGGGTTCAGTGAATTATCACTTCTACCTCTAATCAGCAATCATAGGATTCATTCATGCTCCTTAGATGCCAGGTTAGGGTTACACACTAATTTTCTGTCATGGTCTATAGACCCCCTGAAGTAGCCTTGGCGACCCCATGTATAAAACTCTAGTTCCGCCACTGATCGACCACCCAATGGTGAAACAAATGGCACAATTATACAAATCCTAATCAGTGGGGAATGGGCACCAGGTGTGCGTAATGACACAGTTCAGTGCCTAGAGGCCGGTGACGTAGACCTCTGAAACTGGTACACGGAATGAGCAACAGTACCGGAGGGATCCGTGACATAAATATAAAAACTTTAGCAGCCATGCCATTCCAAACAGATTTATTCTACATGTAAGACTTATGGAATACAGTTATCTTTATATATTTGTTGTTTGTTGTCACTTATTAAGCATCCTAAGAATTAATTTTTTAAAATAATTCTGGGGGTTTTCCGTGTTCATTTTATATCCTGAGATTTTTGAGTATCTCAGATATATTGGTCAGATATATTAAATCAAATCAAATCCAATTTTATTGGTCACATACACATATTTAGCAGATGTTATTGCGGATGTAGCGAAATGCTTGTGTTCCTAGCTCCAACAGTGCAGTAGTATCTAATAATACACAAATCTAAAAGTAAAAGAATGGAATTAAGAAATGTATAAATATTAGGACGAGCAATGTCAGAGTGTAGAATATAATACAGTATATACATATGAAATTAGTAAACCAGTATTTAAACATTATTAAAGTGACTAGTGTTCCATAATTAAAGTGACCAGTGATTCCATGTCTATGTACAGTGGGGAGAACAAGTATTTGATACACTGCCGATTTTGCAGGTTTTCCCACTTACAAAGCATGTAGAAGTCTGTAATTTTTATCATAGGTACTCTTCAATTGTGAGTGACGGAATCTAAAACCAAAATCCAGAAAATCACATTGTATGATTTTTAAGTAATTAATTAGCATTTTATTGCATGACATAAGTATGAAAAGCAGAACTTAATATTTGGTACAGAAACCTTTGTTTGCAATTACAGAGATCATACGTTTCCTGAGTTCTTGACCAGGTTTGCACACACTGCAGCAGGGATTTTGGCCTACTCCTCCATACAGACCTTCTCCAGATCCTTCAGGTTTCGGGGCTGTCGCTGGGCAATACGGACTTTCAGCTCCCTCCAAAGATTTTCTATTGGGTTCAGGTCTGGAGACTGGCTAGGCCACTCCAGGACCTTGAGATGCTTCTTACGGAGCCACTCCTTAGTTGCCCTGGCTGTGTGTTTCGGGTCGTTGTCATGCTGGAAGACCCAGCCACGACCCATCTTCAATGCTCTTACTGAGGGAAGGAGGTTGTTGGCCAAGATCTCGCGATACATGGCCCCATCCATCCTCCCCTCAATACGGTGCAGTCGTCCTGTCCCCTTTGCAGAAAAGCATCCCCAAAGAATGAAGTTTCCACCTCCATGCTTCACGGTTGGGATGGTGTTCTTGGAGTTGTACTCATCCTTCTTCTTCCTCCAAACAGCTCTTTTTTTGTCTCATCAGACCACATGACCTTCTCCCATTCCTCCTCTGGATCATCCAGATGGTCATTGGCAAACTTCAGACGGGCCTGGACATGCGCTGGCTTGAGCAGAGGGACCTTGCGTGCGCTGCAGGATTTTAATCCATGACGGCGTAGTGTGTTACTAATGGTTTTCTTTGAGACTGTGGTCCCAGCTCTCTTCAGGTCATTGACCAGGTCCTGCCGTGTAGTTCTGGGCTGATCCCTCACCTTCCTCATGATCATTGAAGCCCCACGAGGTGAGATCTTGCATGGTGCCCCAGACCGAGGGAGATTGACCGTCATCTTGAACTTCTTCCATTTTCTAATAATTGCGCCAACAGTTGTTGCCTTCTCACCAAGCTGCTTGCCTATTGTCCTGTAGCCCATCCCAGCCTTGTGCAGGTCTACAATGTTATCCCTGATGTCCTTACACAGCTCTCTGGTCTTGGCCATTGTGGAGAGGTTGGAGTCTGTTTGATTGAGTGTGTGGACAGGTGTCTTTTATACAGGTAACGAGTTCAAACAGGTGCAGTTAATACAGGTAATGAGTGGCGAACAGGAGGGCTTCTTAAAGAAAAACGAACAGGTCTGTGAGAGCCGGAATTCTTACTGGTTGGTAGGTGATCAAATACTTATGTCATGCAATAAAATGCAAATGAATTATTTAAAAATCATACAATGTGATTTTCTGGATTTTTGTTTTAGATTCCGTCTCTCACAGTTGAAGTGTACCTATGATAAAAATACAGACCTCTACATGCTTTGTAAGTAGGAAACCCTGCAAAGTCGGCAGTGTATCAAATAATGTGCAAGGTTGAGTAACCGGGTGGTAGCCGGCTAGTGATGGCTATTTAACAGTCTGATGGCCTTGAGATAGAAGCTGTTTTTTAGTCTCTTGGTCCCAGCTTTGATGTACCTGTACTGACCTCGCCTTCTAGATGATAGCGGGGTGAACAGGCCGTGGCTCGGGTGGTTGATGTCCTTGATGATCTTTTTTGCCTTCCTGTGACATTGGGTGCTGTAGGTGTCCTGGAAGGCAAGCAGTGTGCCTTTACAAAGGTTTTCCCTTTGTAATCTGTGGTTGTCTGTAGACCTTGCCAAATATGTCTTGTGTCTGAGCCGTTGAATTGCGACTCCACGGAGGGAATAAATACACTGTTTGTATTCAACCATATTCCCAGTCACCTTGCCATGGTTAAATGCTGTGGTTCGCGCTTTCAATTTAGCGTGAATGCTGCCAACTATCCACGGTTTCTGGTTTCAGTAGGTTTTAATAGTCACAATGGGAACAACATCCCAGTGCACGTGATCAAAACAATCTTGAAGCATGGATTCCGATTGGTCAGACCACCTTTGAATAGATCTTAGCACGGGTACTTCCTGTTTGAGTTTCTGCCTATAGGAAGGGACGAGCAAAATGGAGTCGTGATCTGATTTGCCAAAGGGAGTGTGGGGGAAGGCCTTTTAGGAATCCCGACGGGGGGTAGCAGAGGTTGAGCGTTTTAGCAGCGCGAGTACTACAGTCAATGTGTTGATAGAACAAGAGTGTTTTTCTCAAATTTGCTTTGTTAAAAAATCCCAGCTGTGGTTTCCAGTTTGCAAAAAGTCCAGTGTAGTTCCTTGAGGGCCGTCGTGGTATCGGCTTGAGTGGGAATATACATGGTTGTGACTATAACCAAAAATAATTATCTTGGGAGGTAAAATGGTCAGCATTTGATTGTGAGGTATTATAGGTCGGGTGAACAAAAGGACTTGAGTTTCTGTACTTTATCACAATCACACCATGAGTAGTTAATCATGAAACATACACCACCACCTTTCTTCTTCCTGGAGAGTTCTTTATTCCTCTCTGCACAATGTACTGAGAGCCCAGCTACAGCTGTATGGACAGGGACAGTATATCCGGAGAGAGCCATGATTGTGTGAAACAGAGTATGTTAGAGTTGCTGATGTCTCACTGGAAGGAGATCCTCGCCCTGAGCTTGTCTATTTTATTGTCCAAAGACTGAACATTAGCGAGTAATATACTTGGAAGCAGTGGATGGTATGCAGCCTCCTGAGTCGGACTAGAAGTCCACTCCAAATACTTATTCTCCGCCGGAAGTGTCTTGGAGCAGCCTCTGGGATAAGTTCAATTGCCCTGGGGGGTACGAACAAAGGATCCAATTCGGGAAAGTCGTATTCCTGGTCGTAATGCTGGTGAGTTACCACCGCTCTGATATCAAAAAGTTATTTCCAGCTGTATGTAATAACACAAAAAATATTCTGGCTAATAATGTAAGAAATGATACACGAAAAAACAAAATACTGCAAAGTTGCTTAGGAGCTAGAAACAGAGCTGCCATGTCTGTCGGCACCATCTTGCCAGTAGATCATCTGCAAATAAGTTTAATTTATATTAATGTTTACCAATACTGATACCTGTTACGTTTGGGCCCTTAAATTTTTAAGTTAAGAACAAATTCTTATTTACAATGACGGCCTACACCGGCCTACACCGGCCAAACTCCGATGACGCTGGGCGAATTGTGCGCCACCCTATGGGACTCCCAATCACAGCCGGTTGTGATACAGTCTGGAATCAAACCAGGTTGTTTGTAGTGCTTCCTCTAGCACTGAGATGCAGTGTCTTAGACCACCGTGCCACTTGGGAGCCCTGTCTAATTCTTTCTGCAAGCGGTTCAATTGCCAGTGCAAACAGGTGGGGGGGATTTCCTATTAAATTCTGCTGGCATCGTTCACTACAGCCTGGTCCCAGATTTGTTTGTGCTCAATAGCCAACTTCTATGGTAATTGTGATGCATAGCAAGCCCATGGGAGCTGGTTAACGTAGGAGTGGTTAACCTCAAACATCTCCTTTTCATCTACAGCCAATTCTGCTTTATGTTCTCTTATTGTTTAAGAGTCTTTTCATATCTTGTAGACAAAGAGGAGTACAACACCAGGTGGATCAACAGGAGACAAAAACATGTGGCTTTTAGCATGCATGGATAATGCTAAGATTATTATGATTGTTTTCCCCTTTCTTAATATTACTGTAAGTCCCACCTACCGTAGTCATACTCATTGGCACAGAAGAGTTTGGGGCTGCCAATAGTCATCTCCTTACACTGACATTTCTCTGGACAGACAGGAAAAGAGAGAACATTTACATTATGCAGATACATGATATGTCTGTGTGTTTGTGTGTGTGTGTGTGTATAGATGTGTGTTTGTGTGTGTATAGATGTGTGTGTATAGATGTGTGTGTGTGTGTGTGTATATAGATGTGTGTGTGTATAGATGTGTGTGTGTGTGTGTGTATAGATGTGTGTGTGTGTATATAGATGTGTGTGTATAGATGTGTGTTTGTGTGTGTATAGATGTGTGTGTATAGATGTGTGTGTGTGTGTATGTGTGTGTATAGATCTGTGTGTGTGTGTATAGATCTGTGTGTGTGTATAGATGTGTGTGTGTGTGTATATAGATGTGTGTGTATATAGATGTGTGTGTGTGTATAGATGTGTGTGTGTGTATAGATGTGTGTGTGTGTATATAGATGTGTGTGTGTGTATATAGATGTGTGTGTATAGATCTGTGTGTATAGATGTCAGAATGTGTGTGAGTGTGTGAGTGTGTCTGCTTTCTTGCATGTGTGCGTGTGTACATGAGTGCCCATGCATGTGTGTGTAATGAACCATGACTCACCAGAGTGGTGAAGTGCTGAGAACAACTCCCCCACCCTAAACAGTGCTGATGGCTCCCTACTGCTGGGTCCTCTGTGTACGTGGCTGTCACTTCCTGTATAGTACACGTCCAGATCTGAGCTGTAACACATCATCACAACACATCAAAACACATCACAACACAACACATCATCACAACACAATACAACACATCGCAACACATCATCACAACACATCACCACAACACATCATCCCAACACATCACAACACATCATCACAACACAATACAACACACTACATCACATCACAACACATCACGACACATCAACACAACACATCACCACACATCACCACACAACACATCACAACACAGAGAAAACTCTGGTCAAACATAGCACTGCTAGCCATACAATCAATGAATACACCTCTACATACTTTACCTGTATTAAGATAAAGACTAATCCGTTAATAACAACATCTCTAGGCTCAGCTGCTTCCACAGAGAGAGCCGTCTGGGTAGACCAGGCTTCTTCATTAAGGGTCCGATTAATGATTAATTTATGTCAATGAGATACTCTCAGGTTAATTGCATATACTAAAAGCACTATTGAATATGCATAGGTGTGCGTCCCAAATGGCACCCAATTCACTATATTGTGCACTTTTGAACAGGGCCGATAGGGAATAGGGTGCCATTTGGGATGCAGTCTACTGTATTAATCCATAGATACTCGCCCAGACAAGCAGTCCCCGGTGTAGGGGTCACAGTCCCCCCCTGCACAGTCACACGGTCTACACCCGTAACCATGGAAGCCCCAGAACCCTACAATGCATCTGTCACAGAGAGGACCGCCCACGCCTGGTTTGCAGGTGCACGCCCCGTTGCTAGGGTTACAGAGGGCCTCGCCACTTGAGAGCACAGGTATAGACCCTACAGGATGGCAGGCGCATGTTGCTGATATGGGGTAAGAGGAGGGACAAACGGAACAGATCAGAGAGGGAGTATTAGCACATTATTACAATTGTATCCAACATACAGAACTCATTTATTAATGTCTTTATAGTGTCGCCTTCGGAATAGGTTTGTTGACTTATTCAGAGAATATGCGCTCCGTCCATTACATAACATACCTAGTCCTAGACAAAACAACAGCACAAACACACATTCACATGAACACACACACATGGACGCACACACACTCACATGAACACACACACACACACATGAACACACACACACTCAGATGAACACACATAGATGTCAGGTCCTGACCATAGGGAGGCCTCTAGCTATCTTTATGTTGGTCTGGAAGTGATTGTCAAGGCCTGACAGAGTGGAGGTTTCTAGTAAACTTTATGTTTGGTTCTGTTGGTCCCCAATTAGAGGCAGCTGCCATGCATTGTCTCTAATTGGGGATCCTACTTAAGTTGATGAGTTTCCCACCCGTGGGTGGGTTATTGTTGGTGCATGTAGCACTCCAGTTCATGGTTGCTTCATTTCCTTTTGTTGTTTTTGTATTTCCGACAATAAAGTATGTTGATTTACTACAGCTCTGCGCCTTGGGTCCTGCCTACCACCAACCGTGACAGTAGACTACCTTTACACAAATTTTCATGATTACAGAAGCGGTGGGACAGCGATAGGACAGGACGGGAGGGAGTATGTTTTTAACCCTGAGGATATATCACACACAACTGAAAAAACATACTGCTGTAAAAACACACTACTGTAAAAATACGCTACTGTAAAAATTCACTACTGTAAAAACACAATACTGTACAAAAACACTACTGTAAAAACACACTACTGTAAAAATACGCTACTGTAAAAACTCACTACTGTAAAAACACAATACTGTACAAAAACACTACTGTAAAAACACACTACTGTAAAAACAAAAAGTTAATAATTCTCCCTCCACACTGTCATTTTCACTGGTTGATGGATTCTCTTGATGAAGGATGGGCTTCTAGTGTGTGTGTGTGTGTGTGTGTGTGTGTGTGTGTGTGTGTGTGTGTGTGTGTGTGTGTGTGCGCGTTTGCATGCCTGTGTATGTGTGTGGGTGTGTGTGTATATATGTGTGTGGGTGTGTGTGTATATATGTGTGTGGGTGTGGGTGTGTGTGTATATATGTGTGTGGGTGTGTGTGTATATATGTGTGTGGGTGTGTGTGTATATATGTGTGTGGGAGTGTGTGTATATATGTGTGTGGGAGTGTGTGTATATATGTGTGTGGGTGTGTGTGTATATATGTGTGTATGTGTGTGTGTGCCTTTGTGTGTGCACACTTGTGTTTCTCTTTCAAAACGTTTGTTTCCAAAAACTGTGTTTTTGTTCTTTAAAAGGCTGAAGCGAAAGAGCCTGGGGAAAAGGGACAGGAATGGGGAAAATGTGCCTCGCATGGAGCATGGGAA
Organism: Thymallus thymallus; assembly: GCA_023634145.1. Taxonomy (NCBI): domain Eukaryota; kingdom Metazoa; phylum Chordata; class Actinopteri; order Salmoniformes; family Salmonidae; genus Thymallus; species Thymallus thymallus. The sequence continues at coordinate 27,366,023 of CM042413.1, forward strand.
ACTCGTCAATTGTTTGCAATTACTGCCACATTCCCCAAAGATGTTGTTAATCTTCTAGACATACACTGAAAAGGACTCAATGAATCAGTATTGTAAACAGTGCATTCGGAAAGTATTCAGACCCTTTCCCTTTTTCCACATTTTGTTATGTTACAGCCTTATTCTAAAATCGATTAAATAAATGTGTTCCTCATCAATCAACACACAATACCCCATAATGACAAAGCAAAATAATTTTTAGCAAATGCATTCAATCTAAAACACAGAAATACCTTATTGACATAAGTATTCAGTCCCTTTGCTATGAGATTCAAATGTGAGCCCAGGTGCATCCTGTTTCCATTGATCATACTTGAGATGTTTCTACAACTTGATTGGAGAAATTCAATTGATTGGACATGATTTGTAAAGGCACACACCTGTCTATATAAGGTCCCACAGTTGACAGTGCATGTCAGAGCAAAAAACAAGCCATGAGGTCGAAGGAATTGTCTGTAGAGCTCCGAGACAGGATTGTGTTGAGGAACAGATCTGGGGAAGGGTACCAAAACATTTCTGCAGCATTGAAGGTCCGCAAGAACACAGTTTCCTCCATCATTCTTAAATGGAAGAAGTTTGGAACCACCAAGACTCTTCCTAAAGCTGGCTGCCTGGCTAAACTGAGCAATCAGGGGAGAAGTGACCAAGAACCCAATGGTCACTTTGACAGAGGTCCAGAGTTCCTCTGTGGAGATGGGAGAACCTTCCAGAAGGACAACCGTCTCTGAAGCACTCCACCAATCAGGCCTCTATGGTAGAGTGGCCAGGTGGAAGCCACTCTCAGTAAAAAGCACATGACAGCCCACTTGGAGTTTGCCAAAAGGCACCTAAAGGACTCTCAGACCATGAGAATCAAGATTCTCTGGTCTGATGAAACCAAGATTGAACTATTTGGCCTGAATGCCAAGTATCACGTCTGGAGGAAACCTGGCACCATCCCTACGGTGCAGCATGGTGGTGGCAGCATCATGCTGTGGGGATTTTTTTTAATGGCGGGGACTGGAAGACTAGTCAGGTTTGAGGGAACGATGAACAGAGCAAAGTACAGAGAGATCCTTGATGAAAACCTGCTCCAGAGTGCTCAGGACCTCAGACTGGGGTGAATGTTCACCTACCAACAGGACAACTATCCTAAGCACACAGCCAAGACAACGCAGGAGTGGCTTCGGGACAAGTCTCCAAAGGTGCTTCAACAAAGTACCGTTTATTTTTGTTTTTTTTGCTTTGTCATTATGGGGTATTGTGTGTAGATTGATGAGGGGGAAAAAAACAATTTAATCAATTTTAGAATCAGACTGTATTGTAACAAAATGTGGAAAAAGTAAAGGGGTCGGAATACTTTCCAAATGCACTGTAAGTTGGCAATACCATAGTTGGCATTGTGATTGCAGTGGTTCTATGTAGACATCATGTTAGAACTGGCAATGGGCACAACTAACCTTGGTGGAAGCTTATATTTGTCCTATTTGTTGTTGCATATCCCAACTCCCCCTGAGAGTGAGTTCACGGCCAGGATCAGCCATTAACAACGACTGTTTCGAACTAGCAACCTTTCGGTGGCTGGCCCAACGCTCTAACCGCTAGGCTACCTGCCACTAACCTTCCACTACTGCAGGTTTTTGTTCCATCTTATTGCCATCATCACACCTGATTCAACTAATCAACTGCTCTTCAACACCTTGATGAGCTGAATCGGGTGTTTCACTGCTGAGCTGGAGCAAAGACCTGCAGTAGTGCACCTCCTCAAGAGCATTATTGACTGCTGTAGACAACCCATGTCTGACTTGTTGTTACTATGTGGTTACTATATTGTTACTAGGTTGTTACGACATTGATAGTTTGTTGTTACTTTGTTTTACTTTGTTGATACTATGTCATTACTTTGTTGTTACTATGTCGATACTATGTTGTTACTTTGTTGTTACTTTGTTGCTAGCTTGTTGTTACTTTGTTGTTAGCTTGTTGTTACTTTGTTGTTACTATGGTCTGAGGGGTATACTAGAAAGCAGGATCGAGTTAGCCAGAAAGATAACATTGGCATGTTCTAAATGATTCAGCAACCAAAAATGTTTTACTTTCTTAGGCTGCCTTTACACAGGCAGATCTATTTTTTTCCTCTAATCTGTCTTTTGACCAATCACATCAGATCTTTTCACATCAGATCTTTTTCAGAGCTGATCTGATTGGTCAAAAGACCAATTAATGAATCATAATCAGAATTGGGCTGTCTGTGTAAACGCAGCCTTAATGAACCAGAAACTGTTTATCAAAGTTAGCTGGCTTTAGAGTATACCCCTCAGGCCATAGTAACAACATAGTTACAACATAGTAACATCATAGTTACAACATAGTAACAACATAGTGTATGTGACCAATACAATTTGATTTGATTTGATAATAACAACAAATCAGACATAACAGAGGGAGGGATAGGTTGATACCATCACAAAGGACACTATCATCGTCAACATGAAGGCAGTCGCCCATGACGACCCATGTCAGGCCATAGAAATTGCATAGTAACAAATCAGCAGGAAACAGGTCAAATCATTCAGATAACAGGAAACAGAGGTCAAATAATTCAGATAGCAGGGAACAGAGGTACAAATCATTCAGATAACAGGGACAGAGGTCAAATCATTCAGATAAAAGGGACTGAGGTCAAATCATTCAGATAACAGGGACAGAGGTCAAATCATTCAGATAACAGGGACAGAGGTCAAATCATTCAGATAAAAGGGACAGAGGTCAAATCATTCAGATAACAGGGAACAGAGGTCAAATCATTCAGATAACAGGGAACAGAGATACAAATCATTACATTTCTCTCTTGTGTGCAGGAGTCGCGGGCTGAGGGTTAGGGTAAACAAACAACTAACAAAACATAACAGGGACACACTGAGGGTATGTTTTGTTCTCTTACGTGTGCAGGAGTCAGGGTCTGAGCTAGGTCTGCTGGGGTGTCTATAGAACCCTCGACTGCAGCTCTGGCAGTGTCTGCCCTCTGTGTTGTGGTGGCAGACATCACACACACTCCCACTACGCCGTCCCGATGCCAGCCACACACCACGGTCAAAGTGACAGCTATCTGCATGGCCGTTACACTTGCACTCTGTAAAATAAAGCGTAAGCGCCTAAATCAGAGTTAAGATAAGCGTGCACAACTCTGACTTTCATGTAAATCATTATTGACGTCATTGGGAGACTTGTACACCAAATTTGAGTTAAGTGCAAAGATCTCAAGTCAGAATTCCACCCTAAAAGCATTTCTGTTTTCCCATTGCTTCCTTTCTCTCAAAGGTACAGTAAAGATACTAGGTTTCATTAACATTTGCATCAAGGTGTCATTTCTAAATGTGAATGTTTCAACAACAACAAAAGACAGATCACTTTGAGAACATTGAACAGCAAAAAGAGAATATACCTACTGAATTATACATGAGTACTACTACTACTACTGATAATAAAGACCTCTGGCTGTGTGTATCGGGTAATGTACTTGTTGTGTACGTGGTTCTGCCGCTTGACCTTCCTGGCCTTGTAAGACTCACTCTTGCATTCATGAGGTGCTCCTATGATGCCGTTGGCAGCTTGCCAGGGTTGGTCATTGTAGAGGGGAGCACAGTGCTCACAGTGGTCGCCAGCGGTGTTGTGTCTACACACACACCTCCCATGGACCTGCCGCAGTGGTAGAGAAAGCGATGTTTACTGTAATAGGGAACACATATACTGTATACACACATGCAGTAGACACACACACATCACATGGACCTGCCGTAGGACAGGGGCAGAGGGGTGAGACTGAAATTGTAATCATTGATCATTGTAATAGACAAGCCAAAAGTGTATTTTCTTCTTTGCAGTAAATGTGGATTGCACACTAGAGTGTGTAACATCCTTAATCATCTTCCCACCACTGTTTGACTAAAGCCTCCAATGTTTACTATACGAGAAATGCTGATGTTATTCCACTGGCGTTTCTACTCTCAGTGGGAAAACATCTTTAAGCTACTGTATGGCGTTTTACCCTATAATCAAGGTTTCCTCATAGTTATAATCCTGTAATGGAAGGTAAATCTGTGAGTAAATACAGTAAAGCCCAGAGCCTCCACATTAAAACACCACTACACAGATGTAGAACCAAGGGATGGTGGGAACGGAGAGTGCCAGAAACAATAACACATTTACACACAAACTGACACACACACAATCACAGATACACACACACACACACACACCCACACCCTCACACACACAATCACATACACACACACACACACACACACACACACACACACACACACACACACACACACACACACCCACACCCTGACACACACAATCACATACACACACACACACACACAATCACATACACACACACACACACACACACACACACACACACCCACCCACACCCTGACACACACAATCACAGATACACACACACACACACACACACACACACACACACACACACACACACACCCACACCCTCACACACACAATCACATACACACACACACACACACACACACACACACACACACACACACACACACACACACCCACCCACACCCTGACACACACACACACACACACACACACGGAGGAATAAACACAAGCCGCTCCATACACACACACATTCAGCAGCACAAACACATAGCGTGACGTGACGAGTGCAGTCATTTGGCGAAGCGTTAATAGACACAGAGATAAGTGGTCAGTTGTGATTGTTTGCTCTTCATCCTTACTTACCACGTGATTGATCCTCTGCCTGACGGGGCGGTACCCATTGGCTGGCACACAGTGCTCGGCGTGCCCGTTGCAGAGGCAGCTGCCCTTGACGATGAAGTCATAGATGGCATAATGGTTCGTGGGCAGTGCCTGGGTTTCTGGGTCTTTAGCCTGGCAGGGGCAAGGCTGGCGCTGCAGGAGGCGCACCCGCAGGTTGGTGACCATCAACTGGGTCTGGGCTGCTGGGCCGTAGGGGTCCAGTGAGTGCCAGGGGGACAGGGCGCGGTAGATCACCTAGAGAGTGGAGAAGAGTGGGTCAGAGTTCCCAGTAGGCAAAATCTGGCAGATGACATCTTAATAATGTTGTTTTCTGGTTGTAAACTCGTTTTCTGGTTGTAAAGTGATTTTCTGGTTGAGAAGATATAACCAGAATACAACCAAGAGGTGTCTGTTAAAATCATGTAAAGACTTTTTCATGACAAGATCAAGACGTCATCAAGTTTAATATGCTAAATGTCAATGTAACTGCCAAAATTGATTTGTCTGACAATAGAGAATTAACGTGGTGTTTCACCACAGCTTGTTTTCATAAAAAAATCGGAAAACCCATTTGTGCAGATGGTCGCCAACAACCCCATCAGTGGCCAAACATTGCTCAATCTCTCTGTCTGTTGTAGGGTAGATGTAGCCTCAATGAGAGTGGTTGATTGATCTATAAAGAGAATACCAAGAGAGTCCAGGGGACATTCTGAAACCATTTACATAACTGTATGACCCAATGTGCCTTCTCAAACTTCTCAAAGACATTCTGAAAAAGAATACCCTCCATCATGGATACAGAGAAGGACTGTGACAAAAACAGAAAACACGTCATGTTCCTGTGGGTCTGAAAAATAGAAAAAATACCTCTGGTTAATCTTTCATGCTCCTCGAAATAAGGAGGGTTATTCAGGGATCAGCTGATCTGACTTTGGTGCCAATGTCAATACTCTGACAGGGGTCCTTGTCAGACCTCGTCAGATACTCTGACTGACTATTTCTTTGTCTCTTTCACGCTCTCTCTTTCTCCATCTTTCTATCTCTCTCTCTCATCAGCCTCTTTCCGATCCTATAGTAAAAAGCCATGTCAATTAATTGTATATTTATTTGAATCTTTACAGAATCGTTAGCAGAACAATGGAATGCTTTCATCCGGACTAAACCTGTTTTTGGATACTTCACTTGTTTGCTGACACTCACGCAGTGCCATAAGATTATGTGAGAGTGCCTCACCTCTCTCTTTGCCTCTCTCTCTTTGTATCTCTCTCTCCCTCTCTTTTCTCTCTCTCTCTCTCTCCCTCTCTTTGTCTCTCTCTCTCTCCCTCCCTCTCTCTGTGTGTCTCCCTCCCTCTCTCTGTGTGTGTCTCTCTCCCTCTCTCTGTGTCTCTCTCCCTCTCTCTGTGTGTCTCTCTCCCTCTCTCTGTGTCTCTCTCCCTCTCTCTGTGTGTCTCTCTCCCTCTCTCTGTGTCTCTCTCCCTCTCTCTGTGTGTCTCTCTCCCTCTCTCTGTGTGTCTCCCTCCCTCTCTCTGTGTGTGTCTCTCTCCCTCTCTCTGTGTCTCTCTCTGTGTCTCTCTCCCTCTCTCTGTGTCTCTCTCCCTCTCTCTGTGTGTCTCTCTTTCCCTCTCTCTGTGTCTCTCTCCCTCTCTCTGTGTGTATATCTCTCCCTCTCGCTGTGTCTCTCTTGCTCTCTCTCCCTTTGTCTCTCTCTCTCTCTCCCTCTCTTTTCTCTCTCTCCCTCTCTTTGTCTCTCTCTCTCTACCTCCCTCTCTCTGTGTCTCCCTCAATCTCTCTGTGTGTGTCTCTCCCTCTCTCTGTCTCTCTCCCTCTCTCTGTGTCTCTCTCTCTCTCTGTGTCTCTCTCCCTCTCTCTGTGTCTCTCTCCCTCTCTCTGTGTGTCTCTCTCCCTCTCTCTGTGTCTCTCTCCCTCTCTCTCCCTCTCTCTGTGTGTCTCTCTCCCTCTCTCTGTGTGTGTCTCTCTCTCTCTCTCTCTCTGTCTCTTGCTCTCTCTCTCTTTGTCTCTCTCTCTCTCTCTCTCTTTGTGTGTTGTAACAATGTGCAAATAGTTAAAGTACAAATGGGTAAATAAATAAACATAAATATGGGTTGTATTTACAATGGTGTTTGTTCTTCACTGGTTGCCCTTTTCTTGTTGCAACAAGTCACAAATCTTGCTGCTCTGATGGCACACTGTGGTATTTTACCCAGTAGATATGGGAGTTTATCCAAATTGGGTTTGTTTACGAATTCTTTGTGGATCTTTGTAATCTGAGGGAAATACAGTGGGGAGAACAAGTATTTGATACACTGCCGATTTTGCAGGTTTTCCCACTTACAAAGCATGTAGAAGTCTGTAATTTTTATCATAGGTACTCTTCAACTGTGAGTGAAAGAATCTAAAACAAAAATCCAGAAAATCACATTGTATGATTTTTAAGTAATTAATTTGCATTTTATTGCATGACATAAGTATTTGATACATCAGAAAAGCAGAACTTAATATTTGGTACAGAAACCTTTGTTTGCAATTACAGAGATCATACGTTTCCTGTAGTTCTTGACCAGGTTTGCACACACTGCAGCAGGGATTTTGGCCCACTCCTCCATACAGATCCTTCAGGTTTCGGGGCTGTCGCTGGGCAAAACGGACTTTCAGCTCCCTCCAAAGATTTTCTATTGGGTTCAGGTCTGGAGACTGGCTAGGCCACTCCAGGACCTTGAGATGCTTCTTACGGAGCCACTCCTTAGTTGCCCTGGCTGTGTGTTTCGGGTCGTTGTCATGCTGGAAGACCCAGCCACGACCCATCTTCAATGCTCTTACTGAGGGAAGGAGGTTGTTGGCCAGGATCTCGCAATGCATGGCCCCATCCATCCTCCCCTCAATACGGTGCAGTCGTCCTGTCCCCTTTGCAGAAAAGCATCCCCAAAGAATGATGTTTCCACCTCCATGCTTCACGGTTGGGATGGTGTTCTTGGGGTTGTACTCATCCTTCTTCTTCCTCCAAACACGGCGAGTGGAGTTTAGACCAAAAAGCTCTATTTTTGTCTCATCAGACCACATGACCTTCTCCCATTCCTCCTCTGGATCATCCAGATGGTCATTGGCAAACTTCAGACGGGCCTGGACATGCGCTGGCTTGAGCAGGGGGACCTTGCGTGCGCTGCAGGATTTTAATCCATGGCGGCGTAGTGTGTTACTAATGGTTTTCTTTGAGACTGTGGTCCCATCTCTCTTCAGGTCATTGACCAGGTCCTGCCGTATAGTTCTGGGCTGATCCCTCACCTTCCTCATGATCATTGATGCCCCACGAGGTGAGATCTTGCATGGTGCCCCAGACCGAGGGAGATTGACCGTCATCTTGAACTTCTTCCATTTTCTAATAATTGTGCCAACAGTTGTTGCCTTCTCACCAAGCTGCTTGCCTATTGTCCTGTAGCCCATCCCAGTCTTGTGCAGGTCTACGATGTTATCCCTGATGTCCTTACACAGCTCTCTGGCCTTGGCCATTGTGGAGAGGTTGGAGTCTGTTTGATTGAGTGTGTGGACAGGTGTCTTTTATACAGGTAACGAGTTCAAACAGGTGCAGTTAATACAGGTAATGAGTGGAGAACAGGAGGGCTTCTTAAAGAAAAACTAACAGGTCTGTGAGAGCCGGAATTCTTAATGGTTGGTAGGGGATCAAATACTTATGTCATGCAATAAAATGCACATTCATTATTTAAAACTCATGCAATGTGATTTTCTGGATTTTTGTTTTAGATTCCGTCTCTCACAGTTGAAGTGTACCTATGATAAAAATTACAGACCTCTACATGCTTTGTAAGTAGGAAAACCTGCAAAATCGGCAGTGTATCAAATACTTGTTCTCCCCACTGTATGTGTCTCAAATATGGTCATACATTTGGCAGGTTAGGAAGTGCAGCTCAGTTTCCACCTCATTTTGTGGGCAGTGTGCACATAGCCTGTCTTCTCTTTAGAGCCAGGTCTGCCTACTGCGGCCTTTCTCAATAGCAAGGCTATGCTCACTGAGTCTGTACATAGTCAAAGCTTTCCTTAAGTTTGGGTCAGTCACAGTGGTCAGGTATTCTGCCACTGTGAACTCTCTGTTTAGGGCCAAATAGCATTCTAGTTTAGTAATTCTCTTTTTGTTTTCTCATGATTTGGTTGGGTCTCTCTCTCCCTCTCTCTCTCTCGCTTGCTCTCTCTCTCCCTCTCACACTCTCTCGCTTGCTCTCTCTCTCTCTTGCTAATGCCAGCTTGATATCCTGCTGTCCCACACTGACTCACTGTGTAGACAACTCTCTCCAAACCAAATAGATGACTTTCGTGACTTAATCTCTTGGCCCCCTTGGGAGCATAGGGCATCCACCATGGCTCTCCACCTCACTCTTTTCTGTGTGAGGGCTTTTGGAAAAGCACATTCTCCTTTTTAATCCATCCACCTGACAGGTGTGGCATATCTAGAAGCTGATTAAACAGCATGATCATTACACAGGTGCATCTTGTGCTGGGGACAATAAAAGGCCACTTTTTGTTGTGTGACAAAAGGCAGTTTTGTCACACAACACAATACCACAGACGTTTTGAGGGAGCGTGCATTTGGCATGCTGACTGCAGGAATGTCCACCAGAGCTCTTGCCAGAGAACTGAATGTTAAATTCTCTGGCGTGTAACCATGCTAGCCTAGGACCACACCAGCCCAGGACCTCCACAACCAGACAAGCCACCCGGACAGCTGATGAAATTGAGGATTATTTCTGTCTGTAATAAAGCCCTTTTGTGGGGAAAAACTTAAGGCCTATGCCCTCCCAGGCCCACCCATGTTTTTGCCTTGTCATGTGAAATCCATAGATTAGGGCCTAATGAATTTATATTAATTGACTTATTTCCTTATATGAACTGTAACTCAGTAAAATCGTTGAAATTGTAGCATGTTGCATTTATATTTTTGTTCAGTATATATCTCATTATAAAATAATTAGGGGGGCTTACACAACACACGCATAGACACACACACACACGCACACACACACACACAGCCCAACACATAGCATGACTTGACACAGCCCAACACATAGCATGACCTGACACAGCCTAACACATAGCATGACCTGACACAACCCAACACATAGCATGAACTGACACAACCCAACACATAGCATGACCTGACACAACCCAACACATAGCATGACCTGACACAGCCCAACACATAGCATGACCTGACACAACCCAACACATAGCATGACCTGACACAACCCAACACATAGCATGACCTGACACAACCCAACACATAGCATGACCTGACACAACCCAACACATAGCATGACCTGACACAACCCAACACATAGCATGACCTGACACAGCCCATCACATAGCATGACCTGACACAACCAAACACATAGCATGACCTGACACAACCCAACACATAGTATGACCTGACACAGCCCATCACATAGCATGACCTGACACAGCCCATCACATAGCATGACCTGACACAACCAAACACATAGCATGACCTGACACAACCCAACACATAGCATGACCTGACACAACCCAACACATAGCATGACCTGACACAACCCAACACATAGCATGGCCTGACACAGCCTAACACATAGCATAACCTGACACAGCCCAACACATAGTATGACCTGACACAACCCAACACATAGCATGACCTGACACAACCCAACACATAGCATGACCTGACACAACCCAACACATAGCATGACCTGACACAACCCAACACATAGCATGACCTGACACAACCCAACACATAGCATGACCTGACACAGCCCAACACATAGCATGACCTGACACAGCCTAAAGCATAGCATGACCTGACACAACCCAACACATAGCATGACCTGACACAGCCCAACACATAGCATGACCTGACACAGCCTAAAGCATAGCATGACCTGACACAGCCCAACACATAGCATGACCTGACACAGCCCAACACATAGCATGACCTGACACAGCCCAACACATAGTATGACCTGACACAGCCCAACACATAGCATGACCTGACACAGCCCAACACATAGCATGACCTGACACAGCCCAACACAGAGCATGACCTGACACAGCCCAACACATAGCATGACCTGACACAGCCCAACACATAGCATGACCTGACACAACCCAACACATAGCATGACCTGACACAGCCCAGCACACATCAGATACACTACAATTATGATGAGTTCAATTAAACCCTTATCATATTCATGACATTTAAACGTCTCCTGTCCTAACTTGGTCCAGAGCCCTATTGGAACGCTAACAAAACACATTCTGCTGTCTCTCTCATCTCTCTCTCTCTACCTCTCTCCATACCTCTCTCCCTCCCTACTTCTCTCACTCATCTCTCTCCCTCCCTCCCTCACTCTCACTATCTTTCTCTCTCCCCCTCTCTCTCTCTCTCTCTCTCCCATCATCTCATCTATTTGATTCCCACAATCACGCCGGCATGATTTACGGCTTCCAACCCCTTTTAAACATTGTGTGTTTGAGCTACAGACTTTTGTGCAATTAACAGTGGCTGAGCTAGTGCAGTGTTTGTGAGACAAGGGCGGATTGTGAAAACAGTTCTTCTCATAAAAAGTTATGTAAAGTCTGAACGGTTTGAGCTACAAACTATTATGAATGTGCACATATCATCTGTTTTGCTCCATGACACTCACAGGCTACATAATAGTCATTAGAAGGTAAGCGGTTCTTCTACATATAAGATCATAGGAAATCCCAGGACTATAATAATGTAATAAGCTCACTTAGTTGCTGTCACAAACTCCAAACGCCACACAGTTGTCACTGACTAGTTGGATATTCATTTCCCACTGAGCAAACAATTTCTGTACTTACAGCATTCTCATAAAAACATTTTTTATTAGGTTTCTCTTGGCGGCCTTATTCTATTATTGATATTTTGTCAGTAAAACTCATGAATACAACTGTTTATGTTCTACTTGTAGCCCTGGTTGTCCTGAAAAAAAATGGTAAAACACTTAATTGTGAGGCTAAATATAACAGCTGGACATGCAGATAAATTGATGTAGTGAAAAAAGGTTTTAGCTGACTGATGAGAAATGAAAATCTTGATGCTCATGAAAAAGGCCTCAGGGAGCAACATCAGAGGAATAAGGTGAACAATGATATTCTATTCATGCATGGATGTCGTCATGGGCTTTGTGCAGCTGAGAATGCGTACTAAAAAGCCTCAGTTTAGATCTGTTTACTTTAAACACACAGCTTAGTCTGTTTGTTCAATGCTTGTGACACACACACACACACACACAGTAAGGTGAGTACATAACAGCTATGATGTCTTTGAGCACCACAGAAAACATTCAGATACCACAGATGTTGTGCATTACTGCTGTGAAGCATTGAGAAGGTTTGACAGGTTGTTTCGAACGGACCACATTGAAATCATTCCATTCAACCCGCTATGTCCTGTTCTCCATCTTGCCTGAAACCACAATGCCCAGCTGGGTGTTGCCTTCACCTGTGTCCAACTGCAGTATGTCTAGGCTCTCAACAATCTTAGTAGCCACAAGGAATTAAATCTTAGCTTGGGCCAGGCTGCCTTATGCATCAGCAGGCATGAAGAGGATAGGTAAGTGCAATCAGAGACCCCACAGTACAAAACTCTCACCTCTCCTCGGGTACATGGGAAGGCTCCTGTGTATTTGGAGGTGCAGGCTACCCCGGTCTCTCCATTCTCCCCCACACGACCCTCCTCTGCCAAGCCGAAGGTGTCCTCACAATCCCTCGCAAAGTACCTGGGTAGAAAATAATACATCCATCAACAAGATGTGTATTTGACCCCAGAGGATAACACATTAATTAAAACAGCCATTTCCAAAGTGGTCCTCGATGGTACCTGAGGGTCTTCCAAGTCCTCCCGTGGTTCTGAGAACGCTCCAGCAACAAGGCAGCGGGCCGGGGGGAGCGGAACACCAGGATCAGATGAGTGAAGTAGAACTCTGTCTCCAGGTTTAGTTGGAGGGTTTCTGTCTCCACCCCCTCTGCAGACTGCCACCAGGTATCTGGGTATCGGAACGAGGAATCGGTCATGGCAGAGGCCAGGTGAGCTTGGTGGGGGAGAGCTGCGTTGCACTTGCTGCATTTGGGTGCTGCTGGACAGGAAGGCTCTTTGTGGAAGGAAGGGGTAGAACTAAACGTCTGCTGGTAGGAGCAGTAGGGCTCAGTGGAGTTGGTTCCACACACAGACTGGGTGAGTAATCCTCGGCCCAAGGCGAGGTTCCCCATGCGAGGGTTACAGGCCCGGCCAGCACAGCGCCTCTGGTTCTCTGAGACTGGAGAGAGAGAGAGAGAGAGAGAGAGAGAGAGAGAGAGAGAAGATTTGTATTTGACACAACATTCACTGTTTCCAATTTAAATTAATCTTCAGATTGGGATACCTGCCTGATTAGCCAAAACAAAACCCAATATTACATTGACCTTTTAAAATGATCTATCGGCCAGACATTAAAGCGTTTTCTAGATGGGAGACATGTGAGATAGCCAACAAACATTTCAAAGCAACAACTTCTAGGAGAGAATCAATGCCTGCATGCGCACTTGTTAGACGCGCGCTAAAGTTTGCGAGTATCATCTCAATCCAAGACCGCGGAAGGATGAGAAAAATACACTTTACTATTCCTTTACTTACGAGCCAAAAGAAGAGGATACGCACAAAGAGGAATGAAGACAAGTAAAGTCCACTGTGTCATCTTGAATATCCTTGAAGACAGTTCTAGAACATATTGAGACAGCCAGGTAGCCTAGCTGCTTCTTGTGTGAACAGTGAGAGAACAGCGATGAAGGTCTGTTTTTATAGTGGCAACAAGTGAAGGCAAGTTTCCTCAGACGACTTTAGCCAAGTGAGCTGTCTCCTAAGCGGCAATAGGCTTCCAATATTAACAACCCGAAGCGATAATTAGGCCTATAGAAGAATAAAACACTCACTATCGATTGAACGTCGATCACAAACGATGTGTGCTACCTATCTGATCTTAATCAGTTATAAATAAATAATTACTGTGCGTTAATCTAGGCAATAGGTAAATGCCACCGTCTTCAGGGTTGTTATAGTGTCCAAAATCGTTCGTAAAATGTTGAGCATTCCTGAGTACTACGATAGACATTTAAATATTTAAAGGTTGAAAGCCGAGGCATCCAATAGTCTTTCCCAACAACTGTATGGTTTATTCCCAAATTCCAAACATATCCCCTCCCTCAGCCCTCTAAATATGGCTAAATCTCAAATGGCACCCTATTCCTTCACAAGTAGCGTACTATAGGGAATAGGGGGGACCTACTTGTACAGTGCCTTCGGAAAGTATTCAGACCCCTTGACTTTTTCCACATTTTGTTATGTTACAGCCTTATTCTAAAATGGATTAAGTATTTGTTTTACTCATCAATCTGCACACAATACCCCATAATGACTAAACAAAAACAGTTTTAGAAATGCTTGCTAATAAAAAAAATAAAAGTATTCAGACCCTTTACTCAGTACTTTGTTGAAGCACCTTTGGCAGCGATTACAGCCTTGAGTCTTCTTGGGTATGACGCTACAAGATTGGCACACCTGTATTTTGGGAGTTTCTCCCATTCTTCTCTGCAGATCCTCTCAAGCTCTGTCAGGTTGGATGGGGAGAATTGCTCCACAATTATTTTCAGGTCTCTCCATGTTTCGGGCTCTGGCTGGGCCACTCAAGGACATTCAGAGACTTGTCCAAAAGCCACACCTGCGTTGTTTTGGCTGTGTGCTTAGGGTCGTTGTCCTGTTGGAATGTGAACCTTCGCCCCAGTCTGAGGTCCTGAGCGCTCTGGAGCAGGTTTTCATCAAGGATCTCTCTGTACTTTACTCCATTAATCTTTTCCTCGATCTTGACTAAACATCCCCACAGCATGATGCTGCGGCCACCATGCTTCACCTTAGGGATGATGCCAGGTTTCCTTCAGACGTGACGCTTGGCATTCAGGCCAAATAGTTCAATCTTGGTTTCATCAGATCACAGAATCTTGTTTTTCATGGTCTTTGAGTCTTTAGGTGCCTTTTGGCAAACTCCAAGTGGGCTGTCATGTGCCTTTTACTGAGGAGTGGCTTCCGTCTGGCCACTCTACCATAAAGGCCTGATTGGTGGAGTACTGCAGAGATGGTTGTCCTTCTGGAAGTTTCTCCCATCTTCGCAGAGGAACTCTAGAGCTCTGTCAGCGTGACCATCAGGTTCTTGGTCACTTCCCTGACCTAGGCCCTTCTCCCCTGATTGTTCAGTTTGTCTGGGAAGAGTCTTGGTGGTTCCAAACTTCTTCCAGTTAAGAATGATGGAAGCCACTGTGTTCTTGGGGACCTTCAATGCTACAACCGTTTTTTGGTACCCTTCCCCAGATCTGTGCCTCGACACAATCCTGTCTCAGAGCTCTACGGATAATTCCTTCGACCTCATGGTATGGTTTTACTCTGACATGCATTGTCAACTTATAGAGACAGTTGTGTGCCTTTCCAAATCATGTCCAATCAATTGAATTTACCACAGGTGGATGCAAACAAGTTGTTGAAATACTCCTACAAGTCTTTCAGTTTGTGAACCTCCAAAAACCACCCAGTGAGCCAGTTGGGCATTTTTCTTAAAGGCCAGCGTGTCCTTCTGGTACATTCCTGCTGCACGTCACCACTTATTACCAACTGTCACTCATTTAAGACACACACATGCACACACACACACACACTTCACATAACCTGCCAGTTGTCAGGTATACAACCCTGCTCCTGGGGTCATCTGACCCTTGACCCCAATAATCAGCCATTTGTGAGCCAGTTCTTTACCTCACGATGACATCACCGGAGAGCTTCAACAGAGAGAGGGGAAGAAATAGAGAGAAAGAGAGATTTCTGTGTGTGCGTGCGTGGATGCGTGTGTGTGTGTGTGTGTTTGCATAAATTAATCTGCACTATCACAACTTTGAGGTATCATAACACATATAGATAATTGATGCTACTGTTGTACTGTTGAAGCTGTACTGTTAGATTTCAGTGCAGCCTTTGATATTATTGACCATAACCTGTTGTTGAGAAAACATATGTGTTATGGCTTTTCAGCCTCTGCCATATTGTGGAGGGTTTTCTTTAATGGAAGATTCTCTAATATCCAACATGTAAAGTCTGGTGTACCGCAGGGCAGCTCTCAAGGCCTCTACTCTTTTCTATATTTACTAATGACTTGCCACTGGCATTAAACAAAGCATGTGTGTCCATGTATGCTGATGATTCAACCATATATGCATCAGCAATCACAGCTAATGAAGTTACTGAAACCTTTAACAAAGAGTTGCAGTCTGTTTTGGAATGGGGTGGCCAGTAATAAACTGGTCCTGAACATCTCTAAAACTAAGAGCATTGTATTTGGTACAAATCATTCCCTATGTTCTAGACCTCAGCTGAATCTGGTAATGAATGAATGGTGTGGCTGTTGAACAAGAACAATGCGGCACGTCTTGCTCTTCATTGTAATAAGAGGGCTGATATTAATACTATGCATGCCAGTCTCTCTTGGCTAAGAGTTGAGGAAAGACACATTCATTTGTTGGAAATTCCTAATCGTTTGCACAGTCAACATACACACAGCACTGACACACACATTTACCTCACCAGACATGCCACCATTTGTTCTGGACGCCCCAGGTCCAGAACAAATTCAAGGAAATGTACAGTATTATACAGATAACTTCCTTCCATCTTATATAACGCAAGTGAACAGCACACATGGTTTAAAAAAAACAAATAAAGCAACACAGCACAACGCCTCTCCCCCATGTGACCTACTTGTTGTGTGTATTTACTGACATGTATGTGTAACTGATAGATACACACACACTACATGTTAATGTTTTTAAATGTATGTACATTGTGTCTGTAATGTCTTTTTTGTTATGTGTCAGAGAGAGAGAGAGAGAGAGAGAGAGAGAGAGTGAAAGGAGAAGTGCCAGATGGTCTAAAATTATTTTGTGAGGGTTAGAGAGAGAGAGAGAGAGAGAGAGTGAAAGGAGAAGTGGTTGATAGATGATAAGATGAATAGGTGAGGTTAACACAGTACATGATGTCAGCAGTAAACGCTTCTCACTGTGAACACAACCTGTCACTGTAACACTGAATCATTCTCTGCTTCTCTGTTTCCTCTCTTTGTGTGTAGGCTATGTAACACTGCGCCTTTAATGATTAGACAGTGCAGGTCAAGGGTGATGCACCTTTAATGATTAGACAGGTCAGGGGTGATGTACCTTTAATGATTAGACAGGTCAGGTGTGATGTACCTTTAATGATTAGACAGGTCAGGGGTGATGTACCTTTAATGATTAGACAGGTCAGGGGTGATGTACCTTTAATGATTAGACAGGTCAGGGGTGATGTACCTTTAATGATTAGACAGGTCAGGTCAGGTGTGATGTACATTTAATGATTAGACAGGGCAGGGGTGATGCACCTTTAATCATTAGACAGGTCAGGTCAGGGGTGATGCACCTTTAATGATTAGACAGGTCAGGACAGGTCAGGGGTGAAGCACCTTTAATGATTAGACAGGTCAGGTCAGGTCAGGTCAGGGGTGATGCACCTTTAATGATTAGACAGGGCAGGGCAGGGCAGGGGTGATGCACCTTTAATGATTATGCAGGGTAGGGGTGATATACCTTTAATGATTAGACAGATCAGGTCAGGGCGTATGTACCTTTAATGATTAGACAGGTCAGGTCAGGTCAGATCAGGGGTGATGCACCTTTAACGATTAGACAGGGCAGGGCAGGGGTGATGCACCTTTAACGATTAGACAGGGCAGGGCAGGGGTGATGCACCTTTAATGATTAGACAGGTCAGGTCAGGTCAGGTCAGGTCAGGTCAGGTCAGGTCAGGTCAGGGCAGGGGTGATGCACCTTTAACTTTTGACTCTATACATCAGGAAAATGTTTTCAATCCACAAATCCCAAGAGCAAATTCCCAAAGCATGTAAAACTGGCAGACAGACAGACAGACAGACAGACAGACAGACAGACAGACAGGACAAACAGACAGACATGACAGATAGATGAGACAGACAGGACAGAAGGACAGACAAGATAGATAGACAGACAGACGGGACAGACAGGCAGGACAGACAGACAGACAGACAGACTGGAAAGACAGACAGGACAAGACAGACAGGACAGACAGACAGACATGACAGATAGATGAGACAGACAGGACAGACAGGACAAACAAGATAGATAGACAGACAGACGGGACAGACAGGCAGACAGGACAGACAGACAGACAGACAGACAGACAGACAGACAGACAGGCAGGCAGGCAGGCAGGCAGGCAGGCAGGCAGGCAGGCAGGCAGGCAGGCAGGCAGGCAGGCAGGCAGGCAGGCAGACAGTTCCTCCACCACCACTGCTTTGCTTTATTTCCAGACTGTAAAAGGATATCGCTCCCCCTTTCCCCTCTCCCTTCCTCCCCTCCCCTCCCTCCCCTCCATCCCCTTCCTCCTCTGCAGTACATGTCACCTAGTACCTCATGCTTACTGAACTGGAGAGACCCTTGGAGGGAATCTGTCTACCTCCCTGTAGAAACCAGACCTACAGCCAGACATACT
The DNA here is from genome assembly GCA_023634145.1 of Thymallus thymallus. Taxonomy (NCBI): domain Eukaryota; kingdom Metazoa; phylum Chordata; class Actinopteri; order Salmoniformes; family Salmonidae; genus Thymallus; species Thymallus thymallus. The sequence goes on from CM042413.1 coordinate 27,384,480, forward strand.
AGGAGGTTAGGATGTGCATCCTTCTATAATGCTATAGCTATAAAACGAATGCTGTAGGGCACTTGAAATGACCCCCATATGTCACCGTTGTATCCTCCTCTCCCCGACTTCTTGTCAACTCTCACCTCTCTTTTTCCTTTTTCCATGTTCCTGTCTTTCCTCTTACACCTCCAGCCTGTATCGCTCCTAGTCACCTTCTTTTATGAATAATAATATTTTCAAACAGGCATTCCATGGAACGGTTGTTTACATTCATATTTCTTTCTCTTCACCTTGTGACTTCCTCTCTTGTTGCCCAGGAAAGATTGGCCGGTCACATGACTGAGCACTGGCCTAAATTAGCAACAGGCGAGCGAGGTAGAGACGAGAATACTACTAAAGAGTTTCCCCTTCATGAAAGCCAGACTGCACCACAGATCTGTCCCATATACAGGATTATTAAAGAGAGGATAGTATATTATACAGGATTATTAAAGAGAGGATAGTATATTATTCAGGATTATTAAAGAGAGGATAGTATATTATACAGGATTATTAAAGAGAGGATAGTATATTATACAGGATTATTAAAGAGAGGATAGTATATTATACAGGATTATTAAAGAGAGAATAGTATATTATACAGAATTATTAAAGAGAGGATAGTATATTATACAGAATTATTAAAGAGAGGATAGTATATTATACAGGATTATTAAAGAGAGAATAGTATATTATACAGGATTATTAAAGAGAGGATAGTATATTATACAGGATTATTAAAGAGAGAATAGTATATTATACAGGATTATTAAAGAGAGGATAGTATATTATACAGAATTATTAAAGAGAGGATAGTATATTGTACAGGATTATTAAAGAGAGGATAGTATATTATACAGGATTATTAAAGAGAGAATAGTATATTATACAGGATTATTAAAGAGAGGATAGTATATTATACAGGATTATTAAAGAGAGAATAGTATATTATACAGGATTATTAAAGAGAGGATAGTATATTATACAGGATTATTAAAGAGAGGATAGTATATTATACAGGATTATTAAAGAGAGAATAGTATATTATACAGGATTATTAAAGAGAGGATAGTATATTATACAGGATTATTAAAGAGAGGATAGTATATTGTACAGGATTATTAAAGAGAAGATATGGGGGACAGAGAGAATGGTCTGCTTCTTTTCATAGACACTTCACTAAACCATCTTTATAATTTCCTCCCTTTTGTTCCTGATTTAATATGAGGCATAAAAAGCTAAAGGTTGAATCAGGCATGTTTCTAGTGTAACATGGCGTATTTGAGTGTTTTTTGTTTGCCTCTGCCCAGAGGCCTACTCTCACCTCTAGACTGTAGGAGCAGCAGACAGTCAGAGTCCCAGAGGCCTACTCTCACCTCTAGACTGTAGGAGCAGCAGACAGTCAGAGTCCCAGAGGCCTACTCTCACCTCTAGACTGTAGGAGCAGCAGACAGTCAGAGTCCCAGAGGCCTACTCTCACCTCTAGACTGTAGGAGCAGCAGACAGTCAGAGTCCCAGAGGCCTACGCTCACCTATAGACTGTAGGAGCAGCAGACAGTCAGAGTCCCAGAGGCCTACTCTCACCTCTAGACTGTAGGAGCAGCAGACAGTCAGAGTCCCAGAGGCCTACGCTCACCTATAGACTGTAGGAGCAGCAGACAGTCAGAGTCCCTGAGGCCAACTCTCACCTCTAGACTATAGGAGCAGCTGAAAGTCAGAGTCCCAGAGGCCTACTCTCACCTCTAGACTATAGGAGCAGCTGAAAGTCAGAGTCCCAGAGGCCTACGCTCACCTCTAGACTGTAGGAGCAGCAGACAGTCAGAGTCCCAGAGGCCTACTCTCACCTCTAGACTGTAGGAGCAGCAGACAGTCAGAGTCCCAGAGGCCTACGCTCACCTATAGACTGTAGGAGCAGCAGACAGTCAGAGTCCCTGAGGCCAACTCTCACCTCTAGACTATAGGAGCAGCTGAAAGTCAGAGTCCCAGAGGCCTACTCTCACCTCTAGACTATAGGAGCAGCTGAAAGTCAGAGTCCCAGAGGCCTACGCTCACCTCTAGACTGTAGGAGCAGCAGACAGTCAGAGTCCCAGAGGCCTACTCTCACCTCTAGACTGTAGGAGCAGCAGACAGTCAGAGTCCCAGAGGCCTACTCTCACCTCTAGACTGTAGGAGCAGCAGACAGTCAGAGTCCCAGAGGCCTACTCTCACCTCTAGACTGTAGGAGCAGCAGACAGTCAGAGTCCCATAGGCCTACTCTCACCTCTAGACTGTAGGAGCAGCAGACAGTCAGAGTCCCAGAGGCCTACTCTCACCTCTAGACTGTAGGAGCAGCAGACAGTCAGAGTCCCTGTTGCATATTTGTCTTTCTCTTACTGCACTCACTTTCCCCCTGTGTCGGTAACATTTCTTAATGAGGAGAGAAATCATTACTAACGTCATAGAAGGAGCACTGTGGCAGTCTGTGGGTTAAAGGGGGAGTATTGATTGTTAATAAGGGGAGTTGGAGACAGTGAATGAATGACACACAGTATCACTGAATTAAGAACCAATTAGAAGGTGAAAGGGTTGAGAGAGAGAGAGAAGTCTGCAGGCAGGTAGAAAAAAGTGGACCTTTCAGTATAGCGGATATTTACCCAGAACTGTACTTCAGGGTGCGTCCCGCTTTCTACAGGCCAAGGCCACACACAGCATGCGGATGTGACGGAGCTAGTAACCTTGTAGAGCAAATAATAAGATATGTAACTGAAAAAACATAATGCTAATATTTAGGTATAGAGATGGTAAGTGCTTGGCTGCTGGCAGTTACTGAGGGAACACGACGACAAAAAAAACAGACGATATGTTATGTTGACGTGACAGTAACTAACTGTACTGTAGCACCTTGTGTTTGTGTGTATGTGTGTGTGTGTGTGTGGAACATTGCTCAGACACACATGTTTTATTACATGTTTTGATTGTTAATTACATACTGGCCTTCTGTCAAGAATGTGGACACTAGGTTACTACTGTATATCAAATCAAATATCAAATGTTGTTTGTCACATGCGCCAAATACAACAGGTGTAGACCTTATAGTGACCAATAATGCCGTTTTAAGAAAAATAAGTGTGGGATGGGGGCGTGCTCGGTCCTCCTTTTCCTGCAGTCCACAATCATCTCCTTTGTCTTGATCACATTTAGGGGAGCTTGTTATCCTGGCAACAAAAGATAAATACACCGTGAAACGGAGTGCAGCTCTCACAGGAACCAACACTAACAATGAACCAGACACACAGGTGAAAAAGGAACATACTAAATAGGATCCCCAATGAGAGACAACGCAATGCAGCTGCCTCTAACTGGGGACCAACACAAATAACCCCATAGAGTCTGCTAGACTACTCACATGAACATAAACCTGTCAGTCCCTAGAGATGCCTATTGGCACCTCTCAACCTAACCCTGACAGCCTGCTGCAATTGAATCACTAGAAAAGTCTAAAAAGTACAAACCCTTTCACTCTGTCACTCCAGGAAAGCTATAGAAAACTCTCAAAGAATTGTTAAGATTTGAAAAGTATTTCAACCAAGGTTTGGTGGGAATTGGCATGTCTTGCAGGACTATAGACAAGCGTGTCTAACTGAGATTGTGTGTAATGTAACTGAATTTGTTGCCTAGGGAATTCTGAACAGAGTAAATGTTTTTTTGAGTCTTTATGAGTAAACTAGGATCTATCACGTTACTTGTATTCAAGGAGTTTGGGACGGTTTACATGGTTTACACGGTTCACACGGTTTACACGGTTCACACGGTTTACACGGTTCACACGGTTTACACGGTTCACATGGTTTACACGATTCACACGGTTTACACGGTTCACACGGTTTACATGGTTCACACGGTTTACACGGTTTACATGGTTTACATGGTTCTCGTGGTTTACACGTTTCACATGGTTTACACCTGATGAACAATAGAGATACACAGACAATAATACCAGCAACAGCAGCTGGAGGAAAACATAATTGCAATGAAATACCATTACCCAAGCCTTTGGCTATGTCTCTTATAATGGACCTTCCTTCATTGTAACTGAAAATGGATTGGGTCCTGTCCAAAGCATAGACACCAGAGATGGTCTATAATTCTTGTAACTGGCTTTGTAGACCCTTATACGGGAATTCTACCCTATTCCATGCCCATGCACTGGCTGATTATCAACTTGTAAATTCCAACGGTCATCACCCTGTCATCACCCTGTAATTATTATTTTATATTATTTAACTAGGCAAGTCAGTTAAGAACAAATTCATATTTATAATGATGGCCTATACAGGCCAAACTTGTACGACGCTGGGCCAATTAAGCACCGCCCTATGGGACCCCCAATCACGGCCAGTTGTGATACAGTCTGGATTCTAACCAGGTTGTCTGTAGTGACGCCTCTAGCACTGAGATGCAGTGTCTTAGACCACTGCACCACTCGAGAGCCCTTAACAACCCACCCAGAGCTTTGAGGCTATCCAATAATTGTCAGTACCTATATCTTGGATCCTACCACAGGTATGATTTTGTGTCACATCTAAAGACACCCTCGGTCGACCTTCAAATTGAGTTACTCAATGAGAAGGGTCGGCAATGAGCTAGCCTGCAACGTCACTCCTGGATTGGCTCAAACTGTGCATGTTATGTCTCAATGAGATTAACCGACTTAATTTGACTTCAATGCGCTATTGAGTCTTCACATAGGAATGGTGTCACATGATCGATGGCTTTGTCTATTCATAGCTTCGAGCTGTTCTTTTTTTCTTTCAATGTGTGATGCATTATGGGCAAAAAAAAATCAGAATTGCGCCTACATGTCGACTGCATGAACTTTACAAAAATCATGTGATCAAAGGTTATGAAGTTTTGACTGCAGTGGATGCAAGTTTATGCAGTTGCTCTTTACCAACTTCATCCTGTAGCCATGACCTGCATTGTGGGAGGCTCATAGAGATAGATGGAGGACTCGTCTTTATATCTGTGCCATTATAGGCTCTGTGACAGCATGGGCAGTGACATTTAGGCTACAACCCATACAAATCTTCACCCACTTGGCTACTTTAAAATGGCGGAAGCATGGTGGAAGCCCTCAATGGCGCTGCCCATGCTAAAACGTTATTTTGGACACTAGAAGCCTCTATCATTCTCTATTGGGAGGCTCTATAAACAACCAATCATTAGGGAACCAACTTTTCCGCGGTTCATGTCGACAGTGGATATATACAAATGAATGCGATATTTGATGCTCTCGCTCATTGATTAATTGTAATTTGATATGGGGTTTGGAGCCAAGTTTATGTCGGCATTATAAAGAAACATGTTTATAAACAATGGAATCACTGCCATGTTGATGTGAGCCTTGTTGTTGGAAAACCACATTAGTGTCCGACTTTCGGCTGTTGCAGATACACCTCCCCCGACATCACTCCTCAACGATAACTGAAATTTGGCCACTGATGTGGTTTTCCAACAGCAAGGCTCAGTGCAACATGACAGTGTTTCCATTGTTTACAAAAGTTTATCTTTATAATGTCTGTCGCGGAAGTGTGTAGGGAATGACCAAGGCACAGCGCTGAAGTAGTTCGACATACTTTTATTAACGAACTAACAAAACTAACAAAGCACAGAGCATCAAACACATACAATGTCCCACAACACAGGTGGAAAATGCAGAAACTTAAATGGGATCCCCAAATTAGAGACAACGCATAGCAGCTGCATTTAATTGGGGACCCAACACAAATCAGCACATAGAGTTTCCTAGAACTCTGCTGTCAGGCCCTGACCTCGGTGGCGGCTCCGCACCCATTCCGGCGGCACATCCGGCCATGGAGCTGGACTGGAGGTCGGGCCCGGACTGGACACTGGTGCAGAGGAAGGCCTTGGCCATGGAGCTGGATTGGACGTCGGGCCCGGACCTGGGCACCGGCGCGGAGGTAGGCTCCAGCCCTGGAGCTGGATTGGATGTCGGGCCCGGACTGGGCACACGCGCAGAGGTAGGCTCCGGCCCTGGAGCTGGACTGGACGTGTTTATTTGTATTGTTTTATCAATGTTTATTCATTTCTGAATCTCAGTCTCTTCAGCCCAGCCAGTGAGTTTATGAGCTGTATTAAGGAGTGACTCTGGTATGTGATTGCATTACATAGCTACCACCACTGAAGGCTGGAAAATCCCACTTATTTCATTCGCTGAAAGGCCTGTCCCTTCTTGACAGAAAGATACGCATATGCGTGGGGCACTGTCAAATTAAGCACAATGCTGGAAATCTATCCGCATCCACAAAACTAGTCACGGCATTGTTCTATGACAAACACAGAAGGCTGCACAGTATATTGAATGTAATAGAAGAAAACAGAGAGAGGAAGAGAGAGAGAGACTGCCAGTTCCTTAATGTAGCTGTTGGCTGTATTATACATTACCAAAACATTAGGTAACTCTCTCTGTCCTCTCTCTGTTTAATTCTATTGAATTATATATAGTCTTATATTTAAACACTTAGCTAAGTGGGCAGGAAGGAACACATGAAATATGTAGTTAGGCTGTAATAAGGTATCATATAAGCCCCCCATACTCAACTGATCAATACAGACAGCGGGTCCCAACTACAGAAAAACAAATGCGCTTCCACCACTGGTATCATATAAACACACATAAGACATGGAAAATGTTTTTGAATTGCAAGAAATTAACTTTAAAAGAGCAAAACAAGTATCTGCCCCATGCAAAATGTGTAGAATTGTGGGAAATTTGTTTTAAAACTGCAAACCTTAAAACTGGACCTTTGCCACCTAGGAAGTTTGTGTGACCGGACCTTCTCAAGCAGCACTTGAGTACCCCTGATATAAGCCAATAGTTATGTATAAGGCATTTATTCAGGGATTTTCTTTGTCTCATTTATGTGTTAATTCATTCACAACTAGGATGGGTACCACTTTATTATAAGGGTCCATAATGAACTCTTTATAAGGCATTGAGTTCAACATTTATGATTCATTAATCCCACATTAACAAACCATTTACTAATCATTACTAAAGTATTTTTGCAGTCCCTAATCTAGAGTGAGTGCTATTTATACTTTATAAATGCCTTATAATTGCTTTACTATGGACCCTTAAAATAAAATGTTACCATAGGATGTTGCTGGGCCCAGTACAGGCAGTGTTGTCCCCTGGTCTTCTGGTTCTAGTAATGCTAAGATGGCTAAAATGCCATGAATTTTTGTCCCAGTCCGCCCCAGGTGAGCGAGAGAGAGACAGACTCAAACATCATAAAAGTTTCCATAAACGTTTATTTTGGTTGGGAGTGTTGGCTACTTCAATACATTTGAGAACATTACCTCCTAGTGGTCACAAATGAAACTGCAACTGCTGTTGTCTACTCTAGTCAAAATTCGAACAAAGTAACAAGCTCAACGATAAATATTTTGGATACATCGAATCTTTCCCGCAAATTCCTGTCTGTCATTACTTCCGGTTCTGTGGCCAATCAGGATGAACAATTACAGAAACTGAACCAATCACAGTGCAGATTTTCTGCGGATCAGAGTTCAGAGTTCACGACTACTTCCTGCAACCAACAACGGCGTGCAATCGTCGTTGAAGCGCATACAGAATCAAAATGGTAAATATTCTAGACTATATTATGAGGTGTTTGATGAGAATTGGTAATATGTAATGAACGTACAGGCTATCATAAATTGAATTTGAATAGCTTGCTATCTAGCTAATTATCATGAAATCGCATTATTCGCCTTTGTTGTGATTATCCAACTAGCTAGTTAGGGTGATAAGATAGCTTACTTGTCAGATAGATAGATAGATACTTTATTCATCCCCGAGGGGAAATTTCTTCGTCAAGCAGCTATGATGACTATGTGAAAGGCTAGTTTGATTAATTAGGAATCTAGGTAGCTAACGTTAGCTGTGACATGCAGCAGTAATGTGTTTGGGTCCTGGATGCTGATTGTCTGAAAGCCGTGGTATATCAGACAATATAACCAGCAGTGGTGGGAAAAGCACCCAATTGTCATACTTGAATACAAGTATAACGTTAGATACCTTAATAGAAAGTTACTCAAGTGAAAGTCTAAAAGTATTTGGTTTTAAATGGACGTAAGTATTACAAGTAAATGTAATTGCTACAATATTGTGGCGAGCTCAGCCAGAAGAAGATGGCAAGAGACAGAGATTGATTTTACTGGAGAGTTCCTGTGCCCCATACACCGCACGACTCCAGGAACGTCACCCTTTATTCTCTTCCCTCCTTCAACGATCAACAAAGAACACATCCTCCGGCCATGCAAGGCTCGGTCACGGTAGGCATTTTAACATTCCCCCATAACCTGAACTACGACAACTTAAAGAAACATAAACACATAACATTAGCTTAACTACTGAAACGTAAAGGCATACCACAACATTTTTAGAACCGGGACATGAGCTACCCACAATCCCTAGCGCTCTTCGCTGCCACGCAACGTGTGGCTAGCGTATGCCGGGCAGATCGCTACATAGCCCCCACCAGAGGGGTCAGTCGCCCCCGACGACCCAATCTCTCAACACAAAGTCCCTCAAGTGTTCAGGACGCCTCCGCCGTGCAGTCTCGGCCCGGCATGCGCACCCTGTACCCACCCCCGATAGTCGGCCCAAGATCTCCCCGGGCCCCTGCCAATGACTGCAGAGCTTGGGAGAAACACCCTTTTGGGGCATCGTAGGTCTGCTTCTGTCTCGCCCCGGAGTTGGCCTGGGCTGGAGCTCCCTGGCTCTCGTCACCCAAGTATGGGGGGTAGCGTGGTCACGGGCTGGGCCCCTCCTACGGGGGTACCGCCTGTAGCGGTTCCGGCCAGCGGCATACTTGCTCCCCTGGACTGAAACACCCGCTGGGCCGGTCACATTGGCTGCCTCTGCTCCCTTTTCCCCTTCAATCACATCAAACTCCACAGTTTCTCCATCTCCAACACTGCGGAGGTATTTCCTGGGGTTGTTTTTCTTTATGGCGGTCTGGTGGACAAAGACGTCTTCTTTTGTGTCATTTCTGTTGATGAAACCGTAGCCATTTCGGACGTTGAACCATTTGACCGTCCCCAAGACCTTAGTTGGTTGTGTTTCGGCCTCCTCTCGTCTTTCTGTCGTCTCGGCGGAGGGAAGGGCAGCAGACACAGTGGTTGGGGCTGAAGCGGCCTGATGCTGGTTGGGCCCACGGGCAGTGGAAGGCCGTTTGGGCTGTCTGGTCGCTGCTCGACGACTGGCTCGCCTGTCTTTGGGCCAGTCCTTCTCTTTACCAGACTGGAGCGCCACGGTCTCCGTGCCAAGAGTGATAGATGTCCCTGACACATTAACACGGGCGCCCCAACGACTCAGCAGGTCCAGGCCAATGATGCATGCGTCACGGATGTCGGCAAGCCAGAACCCGTGCTCCAGCTCCTGGTCTCCAACCTGGACTTTTACTGGCTTCTTCCCTCTCATGCCAACCTCTTCTCCCGTCACTGTGACCATCTGCGTGGTGGTTGGCGACCAAGCCTTGGAAGGTGGCCCGGTGGTATTCGGAAGGACGCCAGGTCGCACCAAGGAAATGGTTGACCCCGTGTCTACCAGTGCTCTACAAGGTCGGCCGTCCAGTCGACATTGCAAGTACAGTCCCTTGGTGTGGCCGAGGCGTCCGACCACAGTGCATCGGCCCTGGAGGGGGGATGGAGACCGGAGTGGTGAACCCCTCGTTAGACCACTCCTCCGTCGTTTCCCCCAAACGGAGAAGCTCTGGCTTTTGGCGCTGGTGCTGGGCAGTCGCGGGCCGTGTGCCCAGGTTCGTCGCATCTGTAACACCGGTCTGTAGACCAGGGGGGGCGTCGCCTGGGTGGTGGAGTCTGGTGCTGGGATCGTCGTAGCGGAGGCCGAACTTGACAGACCTCTTCTGTCGTTTCCCCCTCGTCGTAGTCGGCCACCCGGACACATGGTTGGCGTGATGTGACCCTCTGCTGGGTGGGCCACCTGGAGAGTACCCCTTCGGCTTGTTCGGCCTCGTGGAGTGCCTCACTGAGAGTCTTAGGCCTGGCGAGGCAGACATGTTGCCGCAGCTTCTCTGGTGCGAGCCCCCGCAGGAAAGCGTGGAGGGCCAGCTCCTCTTGTGCAGCTATTTGGAATTCGGGGTAGCCCTGTCGAGTGTGTAGCCGCACATCTGCAGCGAAGGTGCCCAGGTTCTCTTCTCCTTGGCGATGGCGGCTGGCCAGTTGCTCCCTGCTCTGGTCCGCGAAGAGTCTCCGCCCAAACCTCATTTCCAGCGCCCTGGTCAAGGCTTGGAGGTCCCGTTGTTCCGCTGGGGCTAGGTCGAGAAGCACCTGTACTGCGTTCCCCTCTAACGCTAGTGCCAGGTGAGTAGCGGCTTCCTCACTGCTCCAGTCGCTGTGTCGGACCGCCAGGTGGACTTGGGCGAGGTAGGGCTCTAGCTGCGTCGTCCCGTTGTACTTGGGCAGCTTGGCGGATGATCTTGGCACCCCTGCAGAACGTGGTAGGCTGGGCGTGCCGAGGAGGGGTTGTTGCAGCTCTGGACTGGTAGGTAGCATGACGTTGCTGGTTGTAGCCACGGGTTGTGGGCGTGGTCTTGCAGTACCCTGCTGGGGTAGCCGTGGGACACTGGCACCGTCGGGGCATGCCATGTAGCCACCACCTCTGGCAGACTCCATCTTCTGCCGCAGTAGGCTCGTTAGGTGCCCCTGGGTCTGTGCGAGTGTCCTCTCCAGCTCGTCAATCTCTCTCTCCATCTTCTTCTGCTCGCTAATCCCACTTCTGACACCAATGTGGCGAGCTCAGCCAGAAGAAGATGGCAAGAGACAGAGATTGATTTTACTGGAGAGTTCCTGTGCCCCATACACCGCACGACTCCAGGAACGTCACCCTTTATTCTCTTCCCTCCTTCAACGATCAACAAAGAACACATCCTCCGGCCATGCAAGGCTCGGTCACGGTAGGCATTTTAACATTCCCCCATAACCTGAACTACGACAACTTAAAGAAACATAAACACATAACATTAGCTTAACTACTGAAACGTAAAGGCATACCACAACATTTTTAGAACCGGGACATGAGCTACCCACAATCCCTAGCGCTCTTCGCTGCCACGCAACGTGTGGCTAGCGTATGCCGGGCAGATCGCTACAATATTATTACAAAATAATAATTTAACTAGGCAAGTCAGTTAAGAACACATTCTTATTTACTTAAGTATCAAAAGTAAAAAGTATAAATCATTTCAGATATATTAAGCAAACCCAGATTACATTTTTTTTGTTAGATAGGGGCACACTCAGACATAATTTAAACACGAAGCGTGTGTTTAGTGAGTCGCCAGATCAGAGGCAGTCATGATGACCAGGAATAATTGCGTGAATTGGACCATTTTCCTGTCCAATGTAACCAGTACGACGCAACGTGGAGTGCCTGGATAGATAGATAGATAGGTACTTTATTGATCCCCCGGGGGGGAAATTTCCTTGTCAAGCAGCTACAACAAAACACAGGGCAGGTGCATACTGCCCTTAGCCGTGGTATATTGGCCATATGTCACAAACCCCTGAGATAACTTATTGCTATTATAAACGGATTACCATTCTAATTAGAAGAGTAAAAATAAATGCTATGTCATACCCATGGTATACTGTCTGATATACCACAGGTTTCAGCCAATCAGCATTGAGGGCTCGATCCACCTAGTTAATAATTGCCTTAAGGCACCTCGGGTATATGGCCAATATACCACAGCTAAAGCCTCGTTTACATTACCCATAAGCACTTCGTTACATTGCGCTGGATGTCATGCATTGCAATGGGAACGTCCACATCGGAGTGAAATCGCAACCCTCCCGTGTGGACGGACATTGCATTCTTTGACATTTTTCAAACTTTGCATCATCTTCAGTCTAGTCAAAGTCTGTTGAAGAACAGGAAGTTACCAAACAACAGAAGGTGAAAGTATGTGGTTTTCGGTGATGGCTTCATGGGATAGTTAGCAAGTTCTAAACAATTACTAATTCCTGTAAGTGAGTACTATTTTAATAGTAATGTTAAATAATACACACTGGCTCTTAAGACAGTTATGACTGTTGCCTCCCGTTTAAATGTATTGTGATGGTAATGACGTTTGTTTTTTATGATAATTATTAGGTGGAGGTATCTTCAACCAGCCTAGCTTTAAGCTCACTAGTTAGCTGCTCTGCAGTGCGTGACTTGCTGTAAAATAGAGAAACAAGTTGAGGAAAAAGTCACTAAACAAAACATGTTTTATTATCACCTGAAACAATATGTTTATCCCGTCTGCAATGAAAAGGTCATATTTGCAATCTCACAAAAGAAATGCTATCTCTGACGAAAGACAGGCTCTCCTCTATTTTGCGTTACAAACACTACACTTGTCCATTCAGTAGCGGGGCAGGACTCCTTGAAGATGACGTACGGCGTAATGAAATACGTCATGATGTAAACGGGGCATCAGGGCAGTATCCAGGCACTCCGCATTGCGTCTAGCATAAGAACAGCCCTTAGCCGTGGTATACCACCTCAGGCATCAGGCTTAAATTTAAACAGTTAAGCTCATAACGGCACATGTGAATGATATAATTTCAGAGTTTACCACTGAATCCCAAACCGTTCCTGAATGGTCTGACTGGCAAGCCTGTGATGGTGAAGCTGAAGTGGGGTATGGAATACAAAGGATACCTGGTGTCTGTGGACAGCTACATGAACATGCAGGTAGGTGTGTGTGGACCAGACAGATGCATACAGTAAAATATGTGAAAACATCAATGATATGCATATTTCACTACAGCATGCTCTGGAGTCCCTCATGTGCACACAGTTGCATCTAGAGAGAGCTTTCCCATCTACATGTCTAGCTAGGCTGCATCACTGTGGGCCATTCATTTAGTGTGATTAAAACAGATGTACATTTTGTACAGCATTCATATCAATCTATAACATCTAACAATCTATTGTCTCTGATTTATAGTTGGCCAACACTGAAGAGTATGTGGATGGAGCATTGGCTGGCCACCTAGGAGAAGTGCTCGTCAGGTAAGTTCAGTGGAATACTCTTTTGTTTTCTTGCACTTTGCAGAACTCATGATTACACACATTAGCCTGGTCTCAGATCTGTTTGTGCTGTTTTGCCAACTCCTATGGTCAAGGATTGGAGTGACGAAGACCGCACAAACAGATCTGGGACCAGGCTACACACATACAGGGCTTTCAGAAAGTATTCGCACCCCTTGACTTTTTCCACATTTTGTTGGTTTACAGCCTGATTTTAAAATATATTAAATTGAGATTGTGTCACTGGCTTACACACAATACCTGATCATGTCAAAGTGGAACTGTGTTTGTAGACATTTTTACTAATTAATTAAAAATGTAAAGCTGAAATGTCTTGAGTCAATAAGTATTCAACTTCTTTGTTATGTCAAGCCTACATGAGTTCAGGAGTAAAAATGTGCTTAATACGTTACATAATAAGTTGCATGGACTATCTGTGTACAATAATAGTGTTAAAGATTATTTTTGAAAGACAACCTCATCTCTGTACCCAACACAGATCGTTAAGAAGAGCACCTATTGGTAAAAATAGAAAAAGCAGACATTGCATGTCTTTTTGAGCATGGTGAAGTTATTAATCACACTTTGGGTGGTGTATCCATACACCCAGTCACTACAAAGATAAAGGCGTCCTTCCTAACTCAGTTGCCAGAGAGGAAGGAAACCGCTCAGGGATTTCACCATGAGGCCAATGGTGACTAAAACTGTTACCGAGTTTAAAAGCTGTGATAGGAGAAAACTGAGGATGGATCAACAACATTGAAGTTACTCTACAATACTAACCTAAATGACAGAGTGAAAAGAAGGAAGCCCGTACAGAATAAAACTACTCCAAAACATGCATCTTGTTTGCAATAAGGAACTAAAGTAAAAATGTGACAAAGAAATGTACTTTATGTCCTGAATACAAAGCCTTATGTTTGGGTCAAATCCTACACAACACATTACTGAGTCGTCATATTTTCAAGCATGGTGGTGGCTGCATCATGTTATGGGTATGCTTGTCATTGACAAGGACTAGGGAGTTTTTTGGGATAAAATATACAGAATAGAGCTAAGCACAGGAAAAATCCTAAAGGGAAACCTGGTTCAGCCTGCTATCCAACAGACACTGGGAGACCAATTCATCTTTCAGCAGGACAATAACCTAAAACACTAGGCCAAATATACACTGGCGTTGCTTATCAAGACGACATTTAATTTTCCTGAGTGGCCTAGTAACAGTTTAGACTTAAAACATCTTGAAAATCTATGGTAAGACTTGAAAATGGCAGTCTAGCAATGATCAACAACCAACTTGACAGAGCTTGAAGATTTTATTTTAAAAACAATAATATGCTAATATTGTACAATCCTGGTGTGCAAAGCTCTTAGACTTACAAAGAAAGACTCACAGCTGTAATCGCTGCCAAAGGTGATTCTAACATGGATTGACTCCGGGGTGTGAATACTTATGTTAATGAGATTTCATTTTCAATAAATTAGCAAAACATTCTCAAAACATGTTTTCACTTTGTCATTATGGGGTATTGTGTGTAGATGGGTGAGAAAATAAATTATATTTTGAATTCAGCCAGCAACACAACAAAATGTGGAATAAGTCAAGGGGCATGAATACTTTCTGATAGCACTGTATCTCCCTTTTTAATTGCAGAATTAGCACGTTTAATAATTTCTTTACTGACGTACCAGCCCACACTGAGCTAACAGTACACTATCTTTCACTTCACACAGATGCAACAATGTCTTGTTCATTAGAGGGGTAGAAGAAGAGGAAGAGGATGGTGAAATGAAAGACACTTGAAAGAAGCAATCTTTCATTTGATGTCTGGTTGCTAATCTTGTTTGCTGATTTGTCCTCATTTTTATTGGTTTTTTTTAAACATCTGAGAAGCAGTTGTCATTTTTTATATGATGGACCAAGCTGTTGTGCCCCTCTGAGCACAAGAATAATAAAATAGTGCATATTGCACTTTTCAGTAATATCTTGTATGGCATTATTTTGTGGTGATCACTCTCTTTGAGCAATTGATATACTTTATATCTGTAAATTATCGTATTTAGGGATCAATAATATACTGAGGCAAGAATATTTAATTGTATTTATTTTATAATCAAAAAGTATACCGTATATTTAAGTATCAATCTAACTTGTATAGCATTAGCTAATATTGTTAAGGCCAAATCGGTGAGTGAATTTAAATGCTCTTTGGTGACTTGGGCTAGTTGAAATATAGGCCTTATGTATGTATGATAGATAGGTACTTTATTGATCCCCCGAGGGGGAAAAGCTCATTTAAAATCAGTCACTGTCTTATATTGTCTATGAATACTGATGGTTTATAATAATCAGGCAAAGAAGTACAAGACGTCCTCTTGCTCTCTAGTGGTCAACGTGTGTGTCTTGTCCTTCTTGACCTCTGATGGCTCTGATCGCGGCATCAGCCTTCTGCCCATCTACAAGCCAGAGAAAACAGGATAAAATGCCGTGCATCCAACTCTCTGTTACAGTTCTGTAATATTAGTTGTCATTGCAAAGGCATTTGGTCCCGGAGAAGCATGTTTCATCAATACGCAGTGTAGCAAAGTTAGATACTGTATTCTAGGTTGATTCTAAATGCACACCAGCCTATAAACGGCTTTCCATTGATAAACATAAACTTATTTACTCAAATGTTATTATAGCAATCGATATGTGTCCTGTTTGCACAGTTTGATACACTGACTACACTAACCCTCTTCTTGCTGTCGGAGGTGGCCCTCTCCAGAGCCATTCGGAGTCTCTCCTCCTGGTGGCGTTTCTTCATCAACAGCTTCTCCTCACGCATCCTGATCGGATATTAGAGGGAGGGAGCATTATGGTCCCATACCAATAGATCTATTGTGAAGACGGCACAACAGCATTTCTAGCCTTCTTCCTGGTATTGCTGAGGAAGTTTGGGGTGATGAATACTCTGGTCAACTTCTACCGCTGGTTGCACAATTAAAAGCATTCATCCTGAATGTGCATTACAGTGTGGTATGGTGTTGGCAACTATTAATTTGTCACATTTATTTTATAAAGACCTTTTTACACCCTGAAGTTGTCACAAAGGTTGAGTTTACTGAGGCAGACCAATTCAATTGTTTTACCCAATTACTGGCAACAGAGTTGATCTGATTGGTCAAAAGGACAATTAGTGTGGAAAAAAATATCAGAATTGGGCTGCCTGTGTAAACGCAGCCAAAGTGCTTTACAATTACTTGTCGGTGTATGACCGCAAAGAGCTGTAATGATGCATACTTCAGCCTCTTCTCCTTCTCCCTCTGGGTGCGGACGGTGTCAATATTGTCCAGGGGAAGCGTCTCCAGACGGTCCATAACATCCTCCATCCTGCTCTCGATGTTGGCCAGCATGTGAAGAGTGCTGATATTGGAGTCCACCTCTCCCACACACACCCTGTACACTTCCTTCACCTTCTTGTGCAGCACATTGAGCATCACATCCTGTGAGAAGGAAGAGGTGAAGTCTACTACAAAATGGTTCAATCTCAATTGTATTTCCTTTCACTCCTTGCATTCTCTTTCCTAGACTCCCTCTCAAAATGCAGTGGAGGAAAAGGTCTGGGGAGATTTGAGGAGACCAATTAATCAATCACTCAATCAGCACCAAAGGTGTTCATGTAACTTGCTGTTGCAAGAGTGATGCCAATCATCAAATGCTCTCATTCATTGGGCCTGCATCAACAACATGGACAATCGTACTAACCTGTTTGTCAGCTCTGTACTCTCCGTAGGAGAAGATCCTGGACTTGAGCTCCAGCTCAGAGGTCTTTTCTTCTTCCCTCTGGATGGTGTTCTTCAGGATGTCTACCTGCTGCAGTAGGATCCGGGCCTCACTGTTCCTGTACATTACACATGTAAATAAACGCACACACATGCTGTTACATTTTAGTCATTTAGCAGACGCTCTTATCCAGAGGGACTTACAGTTACAAAAGTATGAACAGCATACATGTTCATACTTTTTTCGTACTGGTCCCCCGTGGGAATCGAACCCTGGTGTTGCAAGCACCATGCTCTACCATCTGAGATACACATTAGAAGGCACATTTGCTAGGGATGACACCTGGGTCTTGTTCATTTGGCATTAAGTGAACTGACTAAAAGGTTAAGTTCCCCAAGGAAAACCTGGACTTGTCGATAAGAAACACTCATTTGAGTTTTCTGTTACAAAACGTTCAAAAACATTTTCCATTGCATGCTCTGAGGAACACAGCCCTGTTGTATTCCAAAGGGGATTTTATTCAAATAGAGAGTATAACAGCATAGATTATGTGCCCTTCCTTACATTCTTTCCTGTGTCAGCTGGATGGTTTTGCGGATCTCATCCATGGCCTCCTCGGTCTCCTGGAAGTTCTGGATGTAGGACAGGTTCTGCTCCTCCAGGCCAGTCAGCAAATTCAGCATGTCCCTGGGGTTGGAGTAACACAACTCTGACTCCTTGGAGGAGAGGAGCCACAGCATAGACAACAAAATGGAAGAGTTAATGATGACACATATGTCTGGTGGTGTCTTGGGGGTCAACCCAAGTAAACCCAGTTTCCTTATCTTCACTTATTTTAATATTTTTTTGCATTAGGGAGTTTACAAAATGTACCTTTGGTTTAAACCAATTTTTTAACCACTACCCTGGTTGGTTACATATAGTATGTCAACAAACACCAATACTCAAGATGGTTCATTGATCAAGGCACTTAACCCTAATTTGCTCCAGGGGCTGACCCTGTAGGTAGGACTTCATTGTAAATAATTATTTGTTCTTAACTGACTTGCCTAGTTAAATAAAATAAATACAAATTAATAAAAACAGGAACGTTTAATCCATACCTCGTCGCTGTCTGAGGTCTCTGCTGTCTCTGGCACCTCAGGGATGGTGGACCCCTGTCTCTCCTGGTGGTGAAGGATGCTGCTGACTTTCCCGCTGACATAGTACAATCAAATGCACACACTAGCACGGAACTATTTGCAATTCTACTAATCAATTACATTGATTGATCTTAGGATATAAACCACACAAACAAACAAAAATATGATCCCCATCTTACCTTTTGCTTTTATGTCTCATTTGTGAATTTTTTGTAACTCTTGAATCGCGTCTGGCATAGGCTGGACCTTTTTTGTTTTCGTCTTGGAATCAGGAAAATAATACAACATTTAACTTCTGTCAATATATTTTGCCTACTATTGCACACATTTTGTCATTCTGTGACATTTTATCTTTCTCAAATGAGTCCAAGGAAAGTGTTTAAACTCCCATACCTTTGACCGATGAAGGAAGACAGAATTTATTTTTATTCTCTCTCTCCCTCTGTTTGGTTGCTCTCCTCTCCTCCCTCTTGCGGTTCTGTTCCTCGCGCCACTCCATGGGTCCGACGGCCGTGAGAAACGTTTTGTAGGTCTGGTACTCCTTCAGGATTTCTTGATACTTCGAAATATCGCTAAAGGGGATATGCTTGCATTATGTGGGATGACATTTACTACCACTGAAAAAAAACACGTCGTCCACTGCACTCCCCCAAAATAAATGAATGAGTTCAGCGCTACGGCGGCGCGTTCTCTAAACGTACTAGCCCAGCTAACGTGCATGCTAGCTCATCCATTCTGAAAAACCTTAAACGTGGTTAGGTGGTTTTCACTACTACATTAGATACAGTAGTCAAATATGTTAAAACAGAGTAGCGTTACTGTGAAAAAAGAACACAGTAACATCTCACAATTCCTGACTGGTGGCCATCCTTAAATACCCCGTTTTTTCTCTATTATTCAGCGTCCCTTCGATAGCTCAGTTGGTAGAGCGGAGGACTGTAGTTGGAATTAGAGCTGAAATCCTTAGGTCGCTGGTTCAAATCCGGCTCGAAGGAGACACATTTTAATTTTTCCTTTCTAGTATTTTAAATAGTATAGTAGCATACATTACCTGTGTATGTAATACAGTACCTTTTCATCGCCATTATTTGTACTGTTACTTTTTTAATTTCTGCTGTTTTCTCCATTTTCACCATAGTCTCTTTCTCTGCCCTGGAAAGAAAGATAACATAATATACATGTGATGTTTTTATTTATTGTAACATTGTGCATTTTATATTTTACTTGGCAAGTCAGTACAACCCGGCCTCCCCTAACCCGGACGACGCTGGGCAAATTGTATGCCGCTCTATTGGGACTCCCGATCACGGCTGGTTGTAATACAGCCCAGGATCAACCAGGGTCTGTAGTGACGCCTCTAGCACTAAAATGCAGTGCCTTAGACCGCTGCGCCACTCGTGAGCATTTACCATGATCTACTTGTGATGGACCATGAATACATTAACTAATTACTGTAACTACTACTGTAACCCACTGGCTAGTTGTCAATCAGGTAGCTAGAGATATTCTAAAAGCTAATACAAAATCATGTGTATGCTAATATTTATTGGTAATAATAATGATAGGCCTGCTAACAACTTGACAGCTTCCACTGAGCTCTGGTCATTTTCCTTGATGAACTTTTCAAAGGCGACCGAGTCCTCCTCCAGATGTTTCTCAGCATGGCTGATCAACTGAAGCTCTATCAGCGTGTCCTTCTCCAGCTTCTTGATGGTGTCTTGCTTCACTGACAGAGAGTACTAGAGAGACATGGATAGATAGAGAGAGAGGCTGGAATTCCTTAAAACCCTCAGTAGAGATGGTTTTTCTACATCAGAAATGATGGCTTTTTAAAAATTCATAATGAATTGAAATGAAATTGGCTTTGCATAACTACAGCACTGCAGGTTTGATTGAATTCAGCCCAGAGTCTCATTGACCCACATCAGACATCATACCTAGCCCCAGCTTAGGGAACATTTTAGGCCATAATTGTTTTACCTGCAGCATAAACTTTTCCCGCTGTTTAGACAAGTAGTCCCTAATGTTCTCCCTCTCTTGACTGCAACCTGCAGAATGACAAGACATAATCAGGTCAACACTCTGTTAAAACATTGATGTATGCTCCTTTATTGTGACTGCTGTCTAAGTCCAATAATTTAAATAAAATAATGATAGATACTCCTATAATAAAATATATAGTAGGCTATTATTAAATTATCTTAATTATAGGACCCAGACAGCATGCACATATATTTAAGCAATAAGGCCTGAAGGGGGTGTGGTATATGGCCAATATACCACGGCTAAGGGCTGTTCTTACACACGACGCAACGCGGAGTGCCTGGATACAGCCCTTAGCCGTGGTATATTGGCCATATACCACAAATCCCTGAGGTGCCTTATTGCTATTATAAAGTCTTTACCAAAGTAATTAGAGAAGTAAAAATATGTTTTGTCATACCCATGGTATACGGTCTGATATACCATGGCTGTCAGCCAATCAGCATTCAGGGCTCTACCACCCAGTTTATAATCATATTTAATTTAGATTCTAGACTGCTGCTGTCTGTCATATACAGTACCTTTAGTGACCACAGTGGCCCATGTTGTTTTGTCCTGTCTGCATTTCTCTGGTTCCGGGATGGTGTCCTCCACAGCACTCCTCATGGGGGCGGAGCGGCACCTGAGACGGGACAGGTAGGTACTCTTCATCTGGGTCGGTAGGCTGCTGAAGAACTTAGAGAGAGAGAGAGAGATTCAAAATGGTATTCCTGTAATCACTTGTTAGGCCTACAGGCCTCAATCTGCAGACTCAGATTCAATTCTATTTTTATTATTTTCTATTATAGTCTAGAGATGGATGCATTAAAGTCCCAGAGGGTATTACAGTAGCTTACGTACTTGTTGTTTGATTACAGAGTCAATCTCTCTCTTTTTGAAGATGTTACAATCCATTGGAAGCACAAATGGGTTGTTGGCTTTTCTGTCGTCATCTGCATATCAGAGACAAGAAAAACATGTCTCCGTGGCTGGTGTGTATTCATTAAACAAGTGGTTCTCAAACCTCTCCTCGTGGATACCCAGCCGTTCCATGTATTGGTTCTATTCCAGAGCTAGCACATCTGATTCAACTTGACAACTAATCATCATGCATTTGACTAGGGCAATCGGGTGAGCTAGTTAAGGGATACAACAAAATGGTAAAATGTCTGGGGGTCCCCAAAGAGAGTTTTGAGAAACACTACATCTCAGTGCTAGAGGCGTCACTGCAGACCCTTAATAAAAAGCTCAACAAATATCCTATCAAAGCTTTTTTAACAAGATAAAATAAATAATAATAACATTATCATGACAGTAAGATCAATTAAATTTGCCATGGTTTAATCATTTGCATATGTTACCTGTACTATTTCTTGATTTCAGCCAGACCGTATCCAATGTTGGCTTTGCAGTCTCCTCAAGACTTTCTGTAATAAATTACATGTTTATTCATAATAACGTTTTAGTCACAGTAAAATCACCCATAAATTGTATATTTGTCCTCAAATTAAATACCTGCCATCCCACGCCTTCTCCTTAAGAGGTATTCAGCATCAGGAGTGTGTTTGGGAGAGCTTATCTTCACTGAAAGAACATAAATGTTATCATAACATGTCAACAAATAAAGCTTATATATAGAAAAACTAGCATGTGTGTAAATGTAGGCCTACCTTTCTTTATCTCAGGCATACTCAAAGTGGAGTGAAGAGGGGAGTGAATGTCCATCTCCAGTTTGTGTTCAGAATAGTTGCTATACCTTACAATAATTAATATATGAGGGAATGCAATAACAAATCATTTGAGTTTGCAGTCAAAAATAGCAACTGTAAGCTATATTTCTATAGTCTACATAATCAATAGCCTACATCTTATATTTTTGCATTTGTTAGAATGAGAATCTGATGTTGTTATTCAGTTCACAGGTTAAGAAACAAATGTTCAGCGCAGGTCATGACTGTTTACAGAATAGATCTAATGCCTGCATCCCCGGTCTTATTTCTGTCCACTTGCCTTAAATGTTTCTCAATAGCTTTCTGGGGTGAAATGTCTAAAGTCTGACTTGTTCCAATATCTGTGCACATGAGGCTGAAATGAGTGATGCACATTTCAAATGTAAACAACTCACGCAAAATTGCGCATTGTAGCTATCTAGTTCATTACAAAAAGAATGTCAGGGAAATATTGATTCCATCACTGAAGCACGACGAGTTCCCTCATGGTTTCTTTCTAAATTTTCGTTCAGTATTTAAATCCTTTCGTTTATTTTGTTTAGATACATAGGCCTATAAAACGTTTGATTATTTACAGATAAAATGTTGACATGTCTAGAGAATTGTTTAACTTCAACTCAATCTTCTATCCCCTACATCGATAAACGTTTATTTGTCACGTGCACAGGATACAACGGGTGTAAACAGTACAGTGAAATGCTTACTTGCAAGCTTTTCCTCAACACACAACACTAAGTCCTTTTGTAGCTCAGTTGGTTCATGGCGCTTTTAACGCCAGGGTAGTGGATTCGATTACCGGGACCACACATACGTAAATATGCAAGCATGACTGTTAAGTCGATTTGGATACAAGTGTCTAATAAATGGCATAGTCTGTATTATATTATATCAGATTTAAAAAACACACTTCGTGTATCTCTACAAATGTAAGACTACATTTTTTTCTCTTGAAATGAAATCCAGTGCTAATTTATCTGTGTGGATAGATTACCTCCTTTCATGTAAATACACTTATTGTATTGTGATCACGCTCAATGGTGTAGTTTCTCTCCATGCCACCATGAAATGGCTTGGCACCGCGTTGTCTTGAACAGTAGCATACAGGAATTTATCGATATGTTCAGTTGCAGTTCTCAGAAAATACATTACATAGCCTCTGTGTTTGACAGTTGGCCCCATGTGTTTCTATCGAAGCAGCAGAGTTGCTAATTGGTTGTTGTTAGCTTGGCAAGTTGTTGTATTTTGAGACTAAGACGTTTTGTTGTTGGAATTGCAGTATGTATTTAGTTTGAGAATTTAGAAGTGAGCTAGCAACTTTTGACAGACTGGTTTACCAACGTGTTCTGTGGAGAAAAAGTGAATTCCAATATTTGCATAATCACTGTGATAGGAGGATAGCTTTGTGGTTGATCGAATCAGTATCAAATTCTCTGTTCTCATCGAGCTCATTAATTATATAATGTTTATATTTGAAGTTGGCAGAAACTAAGACCAGTCCTCTGACACATGACATGGGTACATGTCATTAGCTAAAGAGACTGGTACCCAGGCTATCTTGTTTTTCCACCAACTCCCAAATCCACTTGAGTTAGTGAGTGATACAGATCCAGTTGTAGGAAATTCATTGTAGAATTTCAATGAAAAACATTTTAATACATACAGTTGAAGTCGGAAGTTTACATACTGTACACCTTAGCCAAATACATTTAAACTCAGTTTTTCACAATTCCTGACATTTAATCCTAGTAAAAATGCCCTGTCTTAGGTCAATTAGATCACCACTTTATTTTAAGAATGGGAAATGTCAGAATAATAGTAGAGTGAATGATTTATTTCACCTTTTATTTCTTTCATCAAATTCCCAGTGGGTCAGAAGTTTACATACACTCAATTAGTATTTGGTTGCATTGCCTTTAAATTGTTTAACTTGGGTCAAACATTTCGGGTAGCCTTCCACAAGCTTCCCACAATAAGTTGGGTGAAATTTGGCCCATTCCTCCTGACAGAACTGGTGTAAATTAGTCAGGTTTGTAGGCCTCCTTGCTCACACACACTTTTTCAGTTCTGACCACAAATGTTCTATAGGATTGAGGTCAGGGCTTTATTGGTGCCTACTCCAATACATTGACTTTGTTGTCCTTAAGCCAATTTGCCACAAATGTGGAAGTTTGCTTGGGGTCATTGTCCATTTGGAAGACCCATTTGCGACCAAGCTTTAACTTCCTGACTGATGTCTTGAGATGTTGCTTCAATATATCCACATAATTTTCCTTCCTCATGATGCCATCTATTTTGTGAAGTGCACCAGTCCCTCCTGCAGCAAAGCACCCCCACAACATGATGCTGCCACCCCCGTGCTTCACGGTTGGGATGGTGTTCTTCGGCTTGCAAGCCTCCCCCTTTTTCCTCAGAACATAACAATGGTCATTATGGCCAAACAGTTCTATTTTTGTTTCATCAGACCAGAGGACATTTCTCCAAAAAAGTACGATCTTTGTCCCCATGTGCAGTTGCAAACCGTAGTCTGGCTTTTTTTATATCGATATAGGACTAATTTTACTGTGGATATAGATACTTTTGTACCTGTTTCCTCCAGCATCTTCACAAGGTCCTTTGCTGTTGTTCTGGGATTGATTTGCACTTTTTGCACCAAAGTACGTTAATCTCTAGGAGACAGAACGCGTCTCCTTCCTGAGCGGTATGACGGCTGTGTGGTCCCATGATGTTTATATTTGCGTACTATTGTTTGTACAGATGAACATGGTACCTTCAGGCATTTGAAAATTGCTCCCAAGGATGAACCAGACTTGTGGAGGTCATCCATTTTTTTCAGAGGTCTCTTTAGATTCTTTAGATTTTCCCATGATGTCGAGCAAAGAGGCACTGAGTTTGAAGGTAGGCCTTGAAATACATCCACAGGTACACCTCCAATTGACTAAAATTATGTCAATTAGCCTATCAGAAGCTTCTAAAGCCAATGCATCATTTTCTGTAATTTTCCAAGCTGTTTAAAGGCACAGTCAACTTAGTGTGTGTAAACTTCTGACCCACTGGAATTGTGATATAGTGAATTATAAGTGAAATAATCCGTCTGTAAACAATTGTTGGAAGAATTACTTGTGTCATGCACAAAGTAGATGTCCTAACTGACCTGCCAAAACTAGTTTGTTAACATGAAATCTGTGGAGTGGTTGAAAAATGAGTTTTAATGACTTCAACCTAAGTGTATGTAAACATCCGACTTCAACTGTATTTCACTATAACTATTACCATGTCATTACCACTTTATTCAGTGCTATAATGTAAAGGGTGCAACCTATTTTGCATAAACATGCAGAATACAGTTTGAACATGTTGGCCTTGTGTTGTAAGAATTACATTTGTTATAAAATATCTTAATTTATTGGTAAATTCCAGTAAAAACACATGATACCAGTGCCTTAGATTGACTGACTATATTTACTGTTTAGATTATTCAGCTTTAAATCATTATTTACTCTAATTACATAGTAATTTCTGTGTACAATCAGTTCCCAAAATTACTATTAAACAAAGTATGAATATATTAAATAACTAATGTAATAATAAGCCATTGTTGTCATTTATTGAACAATTATTTCACATTGCTTTTGTGAACAATGTTTAATACAATAAATCAAGCTCTATCTAGTTTCAGTAAAGAATTAGATTCCAAATCTACTCTCTAGCCTCAATCAATGTTATCCGACAACACCTTGTTCAAAAACTAGCACGGGGTACATAATAATTATTGTAGCGGCTGGAGTTGCTGAAGGAAGAAAACATTTGTCTGAAATACAAGGAGACAAAAAGTATACATGTAGACAGATGATGATTATTTCACTCCAGGCGGATGCGTTTCCGTGGTGATGCTGGGGGATCCAATGAGAAGGCAGTAGGAGAGATGGGGCGGGACTCAGGAAGAAGCTCCATGTTATACTTTTCAATGTATGGCTGAGCCACGTTCCACACCTGAATAATCACATAAAATACACAAACTTGGATACAAGCGTGTGCTAAATGACAATTTTTCATTTATTTAATGAATATAGGCTCAGTGATATCTATTATGACCCCACACTTGCCTTCTGGTCTAGAAGAAGACGATGGACTGCCTCAATATCTGGAGACATGAACCTATCCTTGATCCAGGGCCTGAGAAGAGGGGAGGCAGAGAGGGGGAGGAGAAGAGGGGGAGGCACTGGATAAATATTAACCAACTTTCTCAATAATTTCAGGGGACTGAGACGTGTGCTGTGTGTGTTACAGTGTTTACACACTGCCCAGATCTGTTTGACTTACTTGACTACGCTGCGTACAAGGTCATAGACCTTCTCCAATGGTGTTGTGGTACGCAGTGGGCGGAGGAACTCAATGCCCTGGCAGGCAGCTAGCAGCTCGATTGCAAGGACTGCCGAGGGGGAGAGGAAATGGGACAGGTTATGGACCAATCAGAACAACACGTAATTCACATGAATAAAAACATTTCTAAGTGGATGAGTATCATCAACAAGAAATTTCTATTATACAAGTTATTATATAGGATAAAATGTAATACCATTTTTCTTTAATTTGTTAGTAATGTTCAATGCATAGAAATATACCGAAATAGAGCCCAAAAAAGCCAAAAGTTCATTTTTGACAGAGGTAAAAAGTATTTTAAAGGCCCAGTGCAGTCAAAAACACAATTTTCCTGTATTTTATATATATTTCCACAGTATGACGTTGGAATAATACTGTGAAATTGTGAAAATTATGATGCCCTTTTAGTGTAAGAGCTGTTTGAAAAGACCACCTGAAATTTCTCCTGTTATGGTGGGATGGAGTTTTGACCTGCCTGGTAAATTAGTTAATAGACCAATAAGTAAGGCAGTTCCAAACCTCTCTGCCAATAATAGCTAGTTTTCAGTTTCCCCCTCCCCACTCAGACCACTCCCAGACAATCCTACCAACACTCTTGCATGAGAAATTGCTCTTTGCTAAGAAGCTTTCTTTTTGACCATTTTAATTGAAAACAATCACAGTAAGATACTTAATTGTTACAGAGAAATTATCTGATATTGAGCTAAAAACAGCTGCATTGGACCTTTAACACTGGTTGAGCTCTCTAAATGTGGGCTAGTCCGGTAGAAATCCATTGTTTTGAGCTGAAAGACAAGTTTACCCATGATGTTGCACAATGATTTAAGTCCATGTGCATTTCATCTCTGGGACAAGAAAATAAGTTGGAAATAGTGGCAGCAACTTCCTTTGGGGGGGTATTTTAAATATCACTGACTTCTTGTGTGTATGCATGAACTTCACTACTGCAGTTGTCAGCATCACCGTGAAGTTACACATTACCAAGAATACCCACTGTCAGTAGAAGTAGAACATTTTCACAGTAACTGGGTAAATGTTTTCCATTTCAGATTAAGATGATCAACCCTTCTACTATGTATACAGTGCATTCAGAAAGTATCCAGACCCCTTCCCTTTTTCCAAATTTTGTTACGTTACAGCCTTATTTTAAAATTGATTAAATAATTTGTTTTTTCTTGTGTCGAGGCACAGATCTAGGGAAGGGTACCAAAAACTTTCTGCAGCATTGAAGGTCCTCAGGAACACAGTGGCCTCCAACATTCTGAAATGGAAGAAGTTTGGAACCACCAAGACTTCCTAGAGCTGGCTGCCCGGCCAAACTGAGCAATAGGGGGAGAAAGGCCTTGGTCAGGGAGGTGACCAATAACCTGATGGTCACTCTGACAGAGCTCCAGAGTTCCTCTGGGTCTCTGATGAGACCTGAAAATAGCTGTGCAGCGACTCTCCCCATCCAACCTGACAGAGCTTGAGAGGATCTGCAGAGAAGAATGGGAGAAACTCCCCAAATACAGGTGTGCCAAGCTTGTAGAGTCATACCCAAGAAGACTTGAGGCTGTAATCGCTGCCACTTGAGGCTGTAATCGCTGCCATTTACTTCTGTGTGTTAGCTGCTCACTATTTACATCAAATGCTCAAAAGCAGATAACTTTGAGGTGTGGAATTAGTGATCAATTTAGTACACAGCTCGTGGCAGAAAAACTATTCACAAATTAATTGCAAACTTGCGCAGACACGCCCTATCCCAGGCTAGAAGCAATTCAATTATTTTCTTGTTTTTGCCACTTTGTGTGTGAACCCAGCCGAATTGAATTTCACCGAAAAAATATGACAGGTAAGTAATTCATATCTAGTATCAAAATATTGCTTCCTTCAACAATAACAAATATTCAAAATATGAATATCTACTGTATCAAGTCCAAATCAATGGTTAGTTTCCCACCTTGTTCAACATGTTCCACGACCCTCAGGGCTTTCCTGGCGGCCCAGCCTCCCATGGACACGTGGTCCTCTGTGGCTGCGCTGGTGGACAAGGAGTCCACTGAAGACGGGTGGCACAGCACCTTGTTCTCTGAAACTACACAAGTGAAACAGAATATAACGATTTTATGAATTTAGGAGTAAGGTTTCAGACACGTTTCAGCCAAAGGCTGTCTACAATGGCTTGATGGCTGAAATACACCCATTGTGAGTATTTTGTATTTGTTATTGATCCCCATTAGCTGCTGCCAAGGCAGCAGTTACTCTTCCTGGGGTCCAGCAAAATGAACGCAGTTTATACAAGTTTATAAAACTTTACAATACATTAACAGATTTCACAACACACTGTGTGCCCTTAGGCCCCTACTCCACCACTACCACATATCTACAGTACAAAATCCATGTGTACGTGTGTGTATAGTGCGTATGTTATCGTGTGTGTGTATGCATTTGTCTGTGCCTATGTTTGTGTTGCTTCACAGTCCCCGCTGTTCCATAAGGTGTATTTTTATCTGTTAAAAAAAAAATTACTGCTTGTATCAGTTACTTGATGTGGAATAGAGTTCCATGTAGTCATGGCTCCATGTAGTACTGTGCGTCTCCCATAGTCTGTTCTTGTGTCATGTCTTGTGGGGAATGCATGGGTGTCCGAGCTGTGCGCCAGTAGTTCAAACAGACAGCTAAGTACATTCAACATGTCAATACCTCTCATAAATACAAGTATTGATGAAGTCAATCTCTCCAACACTTTGAGCCAGGAGAGATTGACATGCATGTTATTAATATTATCTCTCTGTGTACATCCAAGGGCCATCCGTGCTGCCTTGTTCTGAGACGAATGCAATTTTCTTAAGTCCCTTTTTGTGGCACCTTACCACACAAATTAACAGTAGTCCAGGTGTGACAAAACTAGGGCATGTAGGACCTGCCTTGTTGATAGTGTTATTAAGAAGGTAGAGCAGCGCTTTATTATGGACAGACTTCTCCCCATCTTAGGTACTGTTGTATCAAAATGTCTTGACCATGACAGTTTACAATCCAGGGTTACTTCAATCAGTTTAGTCACATCAACTTGCTCAATTTCCACATTATTTATTACAAGATTTAGTTGAGGTTTAGGGTTTAGTGAATGTTTGTCCCAAATACAATGCTGTTAGTTTTTGAAATATTTAGGACTAACTTATTCCTTGCCACCCACTCTGAAACTAACTGCAGCTCTTTGTTAAGTGTTGCAGTCATTTCAATCGCTGTAGTAGCTGGCATGTATAGTGTTTAGTCATCCGCATACATAGACACACAAGCCAGTGGCATGTCATTAGTAAAGATTGAAAAAAGTAAGGGTCCTAGACAGCTGCCCTGGGGAATTCCTGATTCTACCTAGATTATGTTGGAGAGTCTTCCATTAAAGAACACCCTCTGTGTTCTGTTAGACAGGTAACTCTTTATCCACAATATAGCAGGGGGTGTGACGCCATAACACATACGTTTTTCCAGCAGTAGACTATGATCGATAATGTCCAAAGCCACACTGCAGTCTAACAACAGTTCCCACAATCTTTTTATCATCAATTTCTCTCAGCCAATCATCAGTCATTTGTGTAAGTGCTGTGCTTGTTGAATGTCCTTCCCTATAAGCATGCTGAACATTTGTTGTCAGTTTATTTACTTTAAAATAGCATTGTATCTGGTCAAACACAATTCTTTCCAAATGTTTACTAAGGGTTGGTTACAGACTGATTGGTTGGCTATTTGAGCCAGTAAAGGGGGCTTTACTATTCTTAGGTAACGGAATGACTTTTGCTTCCCACCAAGCCTAAGGGCATACACTTTCTAGTAGGCTTAAATTGAAAATATGGCAAATAGGAGTGGCAATATCATCCGCTATTATCCTCAGTAATTTTCCATCAAAGTTGTCAGACCCCGGTGGCTTGTCATTGTTGATAGACAACAATAATTTTTTCACCTTTTCCACACTCACTTTACGGAATTCAAAATTACAATGCTTGTCTTTCATAATTTGGTCAGATATACTTGGATGTGTAGTGTCAGCGTTAGTTGCTGGCATGTCATGCCTATGTTTACTAATCTTGCCAATGAAAAAAATCATTAAAGTAGTTGGCAATATCAGTTGATTTTGTGATAAATGAGCCATCTGAATCAATTAATGATTTAGCTGAGTTTGCCTTTTTTCCCCAAATTTCATTTAAGGTGCTCCAAAGCGTTTTAGTTTCCTTAGTATCCTGTAATTTATCTTTGTTTCATAGTGTAGTTCCTTCTTCTTTTTATTCAGTTTAGTCACGATTTCTCAATTTGCAATACGTTTGCCAATCGGTTGTGCAGCCAGACATATTTACCATTCCTTTTGCCTCATCCCTCTCAACCATATATTTAACAGTTTTTACAGTAATTTTCTTAATGGATGCATGCTTATTAGTAACTGGAATAAGCAATTTCATAAATGTGTCAAGTGCAGCGTCTGTTTGCTCCTCATTACACACCAAGGACCAACAAGTATTCTTTACATCAACAACATAGGAATCACTACAAAACTTATTGTATGACCTCTTATACACTATATTAGGCCCAGCCTTTGGAACTTTGGTTATCCTAGATATTTCTGCAGCATTAGTAATGATCAAGCCTTCTTTAGCACACAGTCGGTTTGCTCCTGGGAACCCAAAGACGTAATTACATACGTTAGTAAGAGCTGATCCTTTACTAACCCAGGGAAGCGGCTGTACAGTGTGCGATCATGAATCCAGAGTTGAGCCCTCCCTCGTTGACTAGGAAGGCTGGCAGCTCACTGAGAGACGGGTTACACAGACGCTCAATCCTCCTCTCACTGATGGCTGCCAGCTCATGGACACCTATAGCCAAGAAGTCCAGGGCCTAGATACAGAACGACAGAATGAGAGACAGAACGAGAGACAGAACGACAGAACGAGAGACAGAACGACAGAACGAGAGAGAGAACGACAGAACGAGAGACAGAACGACAGAACGAGAGACAGAACAATAGAGGAATAGGAGTTATATCGAATCAAATCAAAGTTTATTGGTCGCCTACACAGATTTTCAGATGTTATCGCAAGTGCAGCAAAATGCTTATGTTTCTAGCTCCAACAGTGCAGTAATACCTAGCAATACAAAATAATACACAAATAATCCAAAAAGTAAAAAGAAAGAAAGTAATAAATATCAGAATGAGCAATGTCAGATTCCGGAATATAAATGTGAGTATATACACAGCCCCAGACCATTATGCCTCCTCCACCAAACTTTACAGTTGGCACTATGCATTTGGGCAGGTAGTGTTCTCCTGCCATTCGTTAAACCCAGATTCATCCGACGGACTGCCAGATGGTGAAGCGTGATTCATCACTCCAGAGAACGGGTTTCCACTGCTCCAGATTTCAATGGCGGTGAGCTTTACAACACTCCAGCCTACGCTTGGCATTGTGCATGGTGATCTTAGGCTTGTATGCGGCTGCTCGGCCATGGACAGACAATTTTTACATACTACGTACTTCAGCCTCGGCGGTCCCGTTCTGGGAGCTTGTTTGGCCTACCACTTTGCGGCTGAGACGTTGTTGCTTCTAGATGTTTCCACTTCACAATAACAGCACTTACAGTTGACCGCGGCAGCTCTAGTAGAAATTTTACGAACTGACTTGTTGGAAAGGTGGCATCCTATGACGGTGTCACGTTGAAAGTTACTGAGCTCTACAGTAAGGCCATTCTACTGCCAATGTTTGTCATTGGAGATTGCATGGCTGTGCACCTGTCAGAAATGGGTGTGGCTGAAATAGCCAACAGTCTGATGGCCTGGAGACAGAAGCTGTTTATCAGTATCTCGGTCCCAGCTTTGGTGCACCTGTACTGTCTATATTGCATGTCTGAGACACATATCTATCTTAAAGATGCACTATGCAGAAATCCCTGCTAAAATTCTAATAGTTCGCCCAATTTCAGTTTATGTGACAAAATAAACAAGTATAGTGTAGAGAATCATTCTACCATCTAAACCGCTGTGAAATATGATGTATAAAATTTGAAGTGTATAAAAACGAAAGTAAAAGATGCAAAAACTAAACTTAAGAGCGGGAAACATAGAAATAGTGCACATAAAACAGATTTACCGCTTCTTAGACTTGCTTTCAATGAGAATTAAAAATTAAATGTTTATGCACCATGTCTCCTAAAGGTCTTAACCAAGAGTTTGATATCAGACTATTTCTTATATGAATAGGTCACATTGATTGGTCCTGCCATCCAGGTCTCCACTTAGTCATGATATAGACTATTTCTTTTATGAATAGGTCACGTTGATTGGTCCTGCCATCCAGGTCTCCACTTAGTCATTTTCTACATGTATTTTAGACATGTGCCCATCTCATTGACATGAAATGATTAGAGATACACAAAATAAACGGGTCACTGGAATTATATCTATGGCCAACGCGCCTCCTGCGTGTAACGGTCATATGAGCGGGTATTCCAACAGTTTCCAACGTAATATTTTTTACTGTTGCCTAGGTTTTAAGTTGAACCCATTTGTATGTATATAATCCTTGATGACCATATGTACCTCTGTGATTAATTCTGATTGATCGTGCACAAAAGTGAATTGAATTGTTTCCACACCATGCGTCATGTGCATAATGGTCATGTGAGGTGAAATGTGTATATTTTGGGATGTGAGCCCTCAGTTTGTTTGTTTGACCTGACGAAGATCTGTTTTAGATCAAACGTTGTCAATAAAGCGGTGAATTGTGAGCTTTAACAGTGTGCAGGCTTTCTTGTTCTATACTAGTATTCTTTATTAGCCCAGCACCTACTGTTTGTTTTTAAGGATGTGAGTATGACCACAAACTTTCCCAAGTATTCCCACCCATAATAGAGAGTCACGTGATCGTATACAAATGTAAGCAAGGTTTGAAATTATTATTTCTGTTTGGGATTCTTACGGTCAATTTGCAGTCTATTAATTATTTGTAATTATGTTTCGGCCCCCTGACCATCCACTCAAGAAAACATTGATCCGCAGCTGAATCTAGTTGATTATCCCTGGCGTACTATGTCTTTTATCGTCTCACTTAGTTCTAAAACTCAGGAAAATCCAGAATACTCGATCCACCAGAAGCCTTTGATACCTTTGCTGGGTATTCTCCATGGAAGTTTCCTCCTGAGATGGTCTCTCCTCTCTCTGCAAACACCATCTGATTTAGACATTAAGGATAAAACTGGCACAGAAGGTAGAAATGGTCAAATTTGTTTAGCGGAATAGCTTGGTCACACACATACACCAGACACAGTGAAGGATACAGGGTTGTCGGTGGCGCTGTTGATCTCTGTGTTGATGATTTTCTGGGTAAAATCTATTGTGTCGTTCACAATACCGTGGACCTGGGAATGAAGAGAAAAGTTGAGTTGAGTCCTGACCTGGAGGGGATTCTCTGTGACCCCTGACCCCTATGTTAAGTCACCTGAGGACAGCAGCGCATGGTGTAGGCATCCTGGACTCTGTCACAGAACCGATGGCTCTCTGTAGAGGGAGAAGAACAAGAAGATTACTTTATTGTCCAATGATTACTTTATCCCAAATCCTCCAAAAGACAGGAACGCATGCACACACACACACACACACACACACACAGATTGGAGAGGTTGGAGCAGAGGCTCAGCCATAGTACAGCACCCTGATCCATTCATTCACCTGCGATCTCTGAGGGGTGGTGGTCTGAGTCCAGTAGGGCGCGGAACCTCATGGCCACTTCTATCTGTCCTGGATGGGGCCGCAGGGCGTGGATATCTAGAATGATGGAGGACTGAGTTAGCATAGCATAGCTAAATTAGACTTAATCATTATGTTTTAGATTGGTTGTTGTGGTCGGCAGTTGGTAAAATGAAATGATAAAGTTGTGGTTTTATGTCCCGCAGTGATCACCTACACACACTAAGAGTTTATGCACTCACTGAGCTCACTGATCCCCTTTAGCACCTCAGCAGGGCTAACTCTAACCCTAAACCTAAAATTAACACTAACCATCCATGCTGGAAGGCTTTGAAAGTCCCCTTGAACACCTCCAGGGTGATTGGGTGAAAGCACACACACACCCCTCCCTCTCTTCTCACCGCTGTCGAAGGCCTTGGAGGTCCCCTTGAGCACCTCCAGGGTGATAGCAGCGATAATGTCCGCCTGCCTGGCAATGGCCTGGGCTCTCTCCACCGCCTCTGCCCCCAGAGACGTGATCATCTGGGTCCCATTGATTAACGCCAGGCCCTAAGGGCAGGGGAGAGATGGCTTTTAATCCAATCCCCACACACATCCCCTTGGAAACCAGGGTCAGCCGAACAACTGTAGTCCAGAGAGTTGATCTGAACAGGAGTTGATCCAACACAGCCCAGTGACAAGCCAAACATAGGAGTCTCATCCCATGAAGAAAACTCTCAAGAACTGGAGTTCAAAACCTTTGTTGTGGAAAATCAGAGAATATTCTGTTTTATCAGCAGCCATTTGCAAACTGATTAAAGTTGTTTTGTTGTAAATGGTTAC
Source organism: Thymallus thymallus (assembly GCA_023634145.1). Taxonomy (NCBI): domain Eukaryota; kingdom Metazoa; phylum Chordata; class Actinopteri; order Salmoniformes; family Salmonidae; genus Thymallus; species Thymallus thymallus. Next base: position 27,419,182 of record CM042413.1, read on the forward strand.
ACAAATACACTGTGTGACCTCAAATCAACCCTCCATAGAGTGACAAAGAACAACAACAGAGTGGATGTGTGTTTTCGCTTTACCTCCTTGGGCTTCAGTGATATTGGCTTGAGTCCATGGGCCTCTAGTACCTGGGCAGAGAGATGAAAGGGTAAAAGAGGGGGAAAGCAAATGTAAAAGGTCAAAGGTCGTAGAAACACAAACATGTTTTCTCATTTGACCTCTCAGTAGTCAGTCTACCACTGTTAATCACAATGTCAACATTGTCACTGGGGATATTGTGCAATGTCCCAATCATCCAGTCCCATTGAGAAGTTACAGTGATATCAGTTTGTTAGTTATACAGTTATACGCTGTCGTTATAAATAAGAATTTCTTCTGAATCGCCTGGTTACATAAAGGTCAAATAGAACATTAAATAAATTCAGTAATATGGTTTACGTATTTGGCGTCGGCCCATCCACTCTTGGGCGACCACATCTTGCCTTCTCCCATCAGCCCCAGTGCCAGGTGGGAGAGGGGGGCCAGGTCTCCGCTGGCACCAACTGTCCCCTTCTCAGGGACGAAGGACAGGCAGGACGCTATGAGGAGAAGACAATCAGAGATGCGAGAGATAGACCACTCAAAGTTTCTGTTTCTGCTTGTTTAACATTGTTTTAGTTTTTTCAACGAAAGAATCTACAAAGACCCCTCTTTGAAGTGGCCCATTCAATGGAAGTAATGGAAGAAAATACGGAACCAACGGAACCAAAATAACATATGGAACCAATGGTTACTCCTAGGAGTAACATTGGATGGTCAGTTATCATGGTCAAGTCATATTGACAAAGTTGTTGTGAAGATGGGGAGAGGTACACGATATGTACAAAGGTATGTGGACACCCCTTAAAATTTGTGAATTTGGCTATTTCAGCCACACCTGTTGCTGACAGGTCTATAAATTCGAGCACACAGCCATGACATTTCCATAGACAAACATTGGCAGTAGAATGGCCTTACTGAAGAGCTCAGTTACTTTCAACGTGGCACCAAAGTCAGTTCATCAAATTTCTGCCCTCCTAGAGCTTCCCCGGTCAACTGTAAGTGCTGTTACTGTGAAGTGGAAACGTCTAGTAGCAACACCAGCTCAGCTGCAAAGTGGTAGGGCACACAAGCTCCCAAAACGGGACGGCCGAGTGCAGAAGTGAGTAACAATCGTCTATCCTCGGTTGCAACAATCACTACCGAGTTACAAACTGCCTCTGGAAGCAAAGTCAGCACAAGAACTGTTTGTCGGGAGCTTCATGAAATGGGTTTCCATGGCCGAGCAGCCGCACATAAGCCTAAAATCACCATGCGCAATGCTAAGCATCGGCTGGAGTGGTGTAAAGCACGCCACCATTGGACTCAGGAGCAGTGGAAACGCCTTCTCTGAAATGATAATTCACGCTTCAACATCTGGTAGTCCAACGGACAAATCTGGGTTTGGTCGATGCCAGGAAAACGCTACCTGCCCCAATCTCTATCTCTTCATTCAAAGACTCAATCAGGGACACTCTTACTGACAGTTGAGGCTGCTTTGCGTGATGTATTGTTGGCTATACCTTATTGCCCTTTGTGCTGTTGTCTGTGCCCAATAATGTTTGTACCATGTTTTGTGCTGCTACCATGTTGTGCTGCTGCCATGGTGTGTTGTCATGTGTTGCTGCCATGGTATGTTGTTGTCTTAGGTCTGTCCTTATGTAGTGTTGTGGTGTCTCTCTTGTCGTGATGTGTGTTTTGTCCTATATATATTTTTTTTAAATCCCAGACCCGTTCCCCTAAGGAGGCCTTTTGTTCTTAATTGACTTGCCTAGTTAAATAAATGTTAAATAAAAAATAGAATAAAATAAATAAATTTATTTTTTCATGGTTCGGGCTAGGCCCCTTAGTTTCCTCCAAACGTGATGCATGGCATTCAGGCCAAAGAGTTAAATCTTGGTTTCATCAGACCAAAGAATCTTGTTTCTCATGGTCTGAGAGTCCTTTTGGTGCCTTTTGGCAAACTCCAAGAGGGCTGTCATGTGCCTTTTACTGAGGAGTGGCTTCCGTCTGGCCACTACCATAAAGGCCTGATTGGTGGAGTGCTGCAGAGATGGTTGTCCTTCTGGAAGGTTCTTCCATCTCCACAGAGGAACTCTGGAGCTCTGTCAGAGTGACCATCTAGTTCTTGGTCACCTCCCTGACCAAGGCCTTTCTCCCCTGATTGCTCAGTTTGGCCGGGCGGCCAGCTTTAGGAAGAGTCTTGGTGGTTCCAAACTTCTTCCATTTAAGAATGATGGAGGCCACTGTGTTCTTGGGGACCTTCAATTTTGTAGAAATGTTTTGGTACCCTTCCCCAGATCTGTGCCTCGACACAATCCTGTCTCAGAGCTCTATGGACAATTCTTCGACCTCAAGGCTTGGTTATTGTTCTGACATGCAGTGTCAACTGTGGGACCTTATATAGACAGGTGTGTGCCTTTACAAATCATGTCTAATCAATTGAATTTACCACAGGTGGACTCCAATCAAGTTGTAGAAACATCTCAAGGACGATCAATGGAAACTGTTTTGAGTCTCATAGGAAAAGGTCTGAATACTTATGTAAATGTAAAATGTCTGTTGTTTTTTAATACATTTGTAAAAATGTCTAAAAACCTGTTTTCACTTTGTCATTATGGGGTATTGTGTGTAGATTGAAGAGAATAAAAAATATATATATACATTTCAGAATAAGACTAACGTAACAAAATGTGGAAAAAGTCAAGGGGTCTGAATACTTTCCAAATGCACTGTGTGTCTGTTATAAAAGTATGTTCTGCTGTTTTTGACACAAAGATCAACTGTACTAGTTGTTCATGCTCTGGTCTTGTCCCATCTTGATTACTGTCCAGTAATATGGTCAGGTGCAGCATAGAAAGACCCATCAAAGCTGCAGCTGGCTCAGAACAGATCAGCACACCTTGCCCTTAACTGCACACATAGAACTAGCATCAACAACATGCATGACAGTCTTTCCTGGTTGAGGGTTGAGGAGATATTGACTTCTTCTCTTCTAGTCTTTTTAAGAAACTTTTGTGTGCTGAAAATACCTAACCACTTGTATAATCTATTTGCATAAACTTACGAGAAACATACACGCCCCACCAGACCAGTGGAGGCTACTGAGGGGAGGACGGCTCATAATAATGGCTGGAACGGCGCAAATGGAATGACATCAAATACCTAGAAACCATGTGTTTGATGTATTTGATACCATTCCACTAATTACACTGCAGCAATTACCATGAGCCCGTCCTCCCCAATTAAGGTACCACCAATCTCCTGTGCACCAGACACGCCACTATGGGTTTCTTCACGGTACCCAAACCAAAAACATATTTAATGCGTCGCTCAGTTATCTATAGAGAGCCATGTCATCGTGGAATGCTCTACCACCAGAGGTTACAAAGGCAAAAAGCAAGTTTAGCTTTAAAAACAGATTAAAAAAAAAACATATTGTATCACTGCGCCTCTCCTCTTTCTAAAGATCTAATTTAACTGTATTGTATATAAGAATATGAATATGTATATATGAATAGTGTGTAAATAGAGTTTTTGTTGTCTCTTGGAGTCTTTCCAATATACAGTATAACTCTTATTTTATTTGTTATTTGAAATGTAATGTTATATCTTATGTTGTTATTGTCTATTACTGTTCTGTACTTTGTAATGTATTTGTATGTTTTATGTGGACCCCGGGAAGAGTATCTGCTTCCTGTGTAGTAGCTAATGGGGATCCTAATAAACTAAACTAAACGGAAGCAAAATAACTAATGGAATTAACGGAACCAATGGAACCAAAATAACTAATGGAACCAACTGTATCAATGGAAGAAAAAATAACTAATGTAACCAACTGTATCAATGGAAGCAAAATAACTAATGGAACCAACAGAACCAATAGCATCAATGGAATCAATGGAATGTAGGCTATCCCTGAGGTGAATCTGAGGTAAGAGTCAGGGTTAAGGAGTTTACCATTGAAGGCCTGGATCATTCTGTGCAGGGTTTCCAGAGAGATTCCACTGTATCCTTTAGCCAGGACATTGATCCTCAGAGCCAACAACATCCTGGTCCTCTCTGGGCTCAGTGGGTTGCCCACACCTAAACATCAGGGTGTAATGGGGAAGTTTAAAATCACTGAGGTCCTATCCATGGTATAGTATGGGCCCCAAAACCAGACCAGTGAATATAAAAGTGAATATACAGTATAAAAAATGGATATACTCATAGTGAATATACAAGTATGACAAAAAGACAGACTTTGCATGAATTGGAATCAGGTTTTTCTGGTATATGCTTTCGTAGTGGAAAACATGGGCCTGTTAGATATTAGGACCTATAGCTTGGTTATATTTAGGTCACTAACCTGCAGAGTGTGATCGCACCAGATTCTCCTGTAGCTCCCTATGGGAATACAACACATGGACACATAGTACGCAAACAATGCACCAATCTTATCAGACAATATTCATAGAAAAAGGAGAGAGTACTGTACTTGAGCTTGTGGACAGGAATGACAGTCCGGGCAAATTTACCAAACCCTGTAGTGATTCCATAGACAACTAGAGAGAGCGAAAGATGGTTGAATGTAGGTCAATTCTCTGATGACAGTGAACAATTTGTTGCACTCTTGCACCCAGGATAGCTTTAATCAGGTGTTTACCATCACAGTCTATTGAATATTATGTTAAAATTAGGTTCAGGGTGGATTGTCAACAGTATGGTTCCCAGATTATATGCTAACCAATTTCTCAAATGTGTGTTATACTGTTATTCAGTGTTATATGTTTTGTCTTCTATTATCCTTCTTCTGTTATGGGTAAATTAATAGTTCCATACTCATCATGACAGGATTCTAACATGGATTCTAATGATTCTAACTTGATTCTCTCACCTTTGTTCTCCTTGACGATGGTGTCCAGAAGCTCTCTAGATTTCACAACTCCGTTCTCTGCCTCTGAGGTCACCTGAAAGGTTAGATACAGGAGGAAAGGAGAGGACAGGAGGATGATTGGGTAATGTTTTTGTTGAAACAGTTACAAAACTATAATTTTTGGGGGGAATAATCAGGGAAATATATTAAAGAAAGAATTACCTTAATCTTGTACAGACCCCTTCCTAAATTCACCAGGTCTGTCGAAGTCAGGCTGTTGCCATCTAAGAAAAGGTACTGAGGAGAAGAAAGCATGTGTTGCTTATGAACTGAATAGATATTAATAAAATAACATGTAAGGCAGTGTTATAGGCCAGTAATACTCACATCGTCTGATTCTCTGTATGCAGCTGTCCTGTTTCATAATGGTTAGGGATATGGACCAGAAATTATGCTATATTAACCCCCATATTACTACAGCATGGTGTCTCAATCAATAAACTAAGTAATCACCTGACATAAGTAGGCTACTATGACATATTTTGCCATGGGCATAATGACAACCTATCTTCCATTTATGACTAGCTAATATGTATATTTATAACTTTTTTATGACACACATTTGTAGTCAAATTATACTCATAATCCAAATACGTCTGGGTAATAAATTCCATTCCAACATTGCCATGAGCAGTTGATAAATGTGACACAATAAGGATACAGGTGTGAAACTCCAGGCTGGTATGGAACGAAGTCTGGAGACATTGTATCCCCTTCGATGGCTATAAATAGATTATATTAATCAATATATTAATAGACATTCTTCCAAAAAACACATAGGCTTTCTATTGCGCATTCAAATCCCATTCTATTGTAGACCATGCCAAGATTTCCAAGTGATAAAATAACTGGTTTTATCTACCTTTTAAGTGGTACAAAGTAAAATACATTTAATATAGACTAATTACCAATTTCGACAAAGTCATTGTCCTCGAGGACATCCTCTATGGTGTCATCGCCGTCCAACAGCCCCTGTCCTTGGCACCTCCTCGCGACAAACCTAATGTCTTTCACCACCATGATGCCCCCGTTGTCGGGCTTGTTCTTGGTGTAGCGTTTGAGCGCCTCGTAGCCCAGCCATTGGATGGTGTAGGTGGGGTCGCGACAGGGAACAGCCAGCCACTCGTCCCGAATGTGAACCGTATAGCGAGGCATGGCTCGTCAGTTAGGATTAGGTTAGCCTGCTTTACTAAAATGACTCTCGAGCGTCGTTCGCTATCCAAGGTACCAAGTTCAGGGGGCAAAAAGGCAACAGCCAATCAAGGGTGCGCACGGGGACCACGCCTCATTCTCTAGCTTGTTCCAAGGTGCAGTGGAATTTACTGGATTCATGGAAAATGTTGGTGCATGTAGGCCCAACTCACCATAGACCTTCACTATATATACAAAAGTAAGTGGACACCCCTTCAAGTAAGTGTATTCGGCTATTTCAGCCACACCCGTTGCTGACAGGTGTATAAAATCGAGCACACACTGCCATGCAATCTCCATAGACAAACATTGGCAGTAGAATGGCCTTACTGAAGAGCTCAGTGACTTTCAACATGGCACAGTCATAGGATGCCACCTTTACAACAAGTCAGTTCGTCACATTTCTTCTCTGCTAGAGCTGCCCCGGTCAACTGTAAGTGCTGTTATTGTGCCGAGAAGTGAAAACGTCTAGGAGCAACAACTTCTCGGCAGCAAAGTGGTAGGCCACACAAGCTCACAGAATGGGACCTCTGTGTGCTGAAGTACGTAGCGCGTTAAAATCATTGGTCCTCAGTTGCAACACTCACTACCGAGTTCCAAACTGCCTCTGGAAACAAAGTCAGCACAAGAACTGTTCGTGGGAAGCTTTCAGAAATGGGTTTCCATTTCTTAGGCCGCATACAAGCCTAAGATAACTGGAGTGGTGTAAAGCTCACCGCCATTGGAAATGCGTTCTCTGGAGTGATGAATCACGCTTCATCATCTGGCAGTCTGACAGACGAATCTGGGTTTGGCGGGTGCCAAGAACATGCCACGTGCCCCAATGCATAATGCCAACTGTAAAGTTTGGTGGAGGAGGAATAATATTCTGGGTCTGTTTTTCATGGTTCAGCTAGGCCCCTTAGTTCCAGTGAAGGGAAATATTAACGCTACAGCATACAATGACATTCTAGACGATTCTGTGCTTCCAACTTTGTGGCTACAGTTTGAGGAAGGACCTTTCCTGTTTCAGCCTGACAATTCCCCCGTTCACAAAGCGAGGTCCATACAGAACACCTTTGGGATATATTGTAACGCCCAACATCAGTGCCCAACTTCACTAATGCTCTTGTGGCTGAATAGAAGCAAGTCCCCGCAGCAATGTACCAACATCTAGTGGAAAGCCTTCCCAGAAGAGTGGAAGCTGTCATAGCAGCAAAGGGGGGACCAACTCCATATTAATGCCCATGATTTTGGAATGAGATGTGCGACGAGCAGGTGTCCACATACATTTGGTCATGTAGTGTATCTCACTGGGCACAGACATCAATTCAATGTCTATTCCACGTTGTATCAACATCATTTTGTTGAAATTACATGGAAACAACATTGATTCAACCAGTGTGTGCCCAGTGGGATGGTGATATCAATGCTAAAGCCTATGTGTAATAACAAAACCACCATGTTAATTTGATCAACAGGCCAATTGAAATTTTAGGCACTGCAGCCATATCTTCTGGCTGGATGAGGGTTATCTTATTTTTTGTATATCTTTTATTTATTTAACTTGCCTAGTTAAATAAAATAAAAAAATACTGTTCATATTCCAGTTATTTACACATAGGTCCTGTTTTTGAAGAGTAGCCTGCAGGCAATTTGTTATGTCTTTGACTCCAAACCCCATTAACCAGTAGTTTGATTTCTAAATAAATACCTTGTCAAAAAGTTGGCTATCGTGTTCAATAGGCTTGCTTTCACGTATTAAATCAATGTTTGGCAGAGGTCGAATAGACATTTGCACTCATGCACCCACTCAGGTCTAGGCTAGTTCCAAAATCAATGTACCTGCCCTGACAATTACACACCATAACGCACACAACCTTGAGCAGTGGACATTTGTGTTTTAGAGTGTCCCTTTTTATATCAATGTACAGTACATTTTATTAAACTGTTATAAGAAGGACAATGTAACGTAAGAATTACCTAGAATATCTATTCACTAGATACTATACTATTTTGGCTCAATAACTCTCTCGCTCTCTATCTTGCTCTCTCATACACACACACCCACACCCACACCCACCCTGTGCCTTGGTGCACAACAAGACTAAAGCCCTATAAAACGCACCTCCTAGCGGTACTTTTGTAAGACGTGGGAGATGAGAAGCAGGTACAGGGAGTGAAGGATTAATGTGTGACAGACATGAAACATAACGGGTACAGCGTTGGGAAAGGAATACAAAACCCAATTAATGAACAACAACGTGAGGGAGTCCAGGTGAGTCCAATGAGCATCGCTGCGCGTGACGAGGGTAACAGGTGTGGGTAATGATGGTGGCAGGAGTGTGTAGTGATGGGCAGCATGATGGTGGCAGGAGTGTGTAGTGATGGGCAGCATGATGGTGGCAGGAGTGTGTAGTGATGGGCAGCATGATGGTGGCAGGAGTGTGTAGTGATGGGCAGCATGATGGTGGCAGGAGTGTGTAGTGATGGGCAGCATGATGGTGGCAGGAGTGTGTAGTGATGGGCAGCATGATGGTGGCAGGAGTGTGTAGTGATGGGCAGCATGATGGTGGCAGGAGTGTGTAGTGATGGGCAGCATGATGGTGGCAGGAGTGTGTAGTGATGGGCAGCCTGGCGCCCTCGAGTGCCAGGGAGGTAGAGCAGGAGCAGGCGTGACAACTTCAGAATAATATAAGCCATGACTATGACTATGCTCTATACTGTATGTTCTATGTTCAGAGGAAGGCCCTAAAAACACTCCAGTCACCCAAGTCAAAGACTTGGCAAGCGGTACTGATGCACCAATCTGCAACCAACAGGACCCTGAACAGCTTCTACGCCCAAGCCTTGTCACTTTATCCCTACCTATTTGTACATATCTACCTCAATAAACCTCTTACCCCTGCACGTCGACTTGGTACTGATACCCATGTAACTCATTGTGTTACTTATTTATTCCTTGTGTTATTATTTTTCTATTATTTATATTTTTCCTCTGCATTGTTGGGAAGGGCCGTAAGCATTTCACTAGGCAGGTTTCCATTGAACAATGTTTATTAGACAAAAGCAATGTCGCAAAAAAAAATCCTTGCGACATATGTAATGGCAATGGCAGCTATAGGAGAAACTTTCTAAAGATCGACAACATTTTATCTGTTGGACAGGGTTGGATTTTTCTTTTGTTGAACTTACTTTATTGCGACCAATTAAGCACATGATGTCACCACTTACAAATCTTTTTGCCCGTGCTGGTGCTGCAGACTGCTACATCATCCACTAATACAGGACTATTAAAGGTCCAGTGCACTGCTTTTGTGAGATTTTTTTTTTAAATAGTATTTTATGAATATATTTTTTTTATTAAGGTTTTTCAGCATCCCTAATTCCCGGGGCTATGTATACCGAGACGTGGAACAGATAGATGGGCGGCCATACAGGCTTGACCATTTATTAATGTGCAATTTGCATAAATAGGTACATTTTTATCAAACACTGTCGGGTTTTACAGCTGTTTTAGTTCGCACAAGATTCCATTTAAATGGAAATGGAATGGGGGGGGGGGGGGGGGGGCGTGGAAAGGCGTGTTTACATAGACGGCAAAAACGCCTGGGGAATCGTAGGGAAGAGGAAGCCAGCCGGCTCTCTGTCTGCCTTCTCCAACTTCCTGCTCAGAAAGAGAAAAAGAAGCCAGGATCCTATTTCAGTCCAACAGAACCCTGTAGCCTAGCTAGACGGCAGTCAGTCAGCATGGAAAAACAAGGGGTCATACCAATTTCATCATAAACGTTTTCAAGGAGTGGAAGGAAAGGCAAACAAGAGATCCCAGGTAATGTGAAAAAAGTGAATGTTCTTATTGTTAGGTTATTATGGTTTTTAATTGTTTCTTTGATAGTGAAAAGGCAACATGGAGTGAATGTGGATGAATTAGGTAAACCGATATCTATTATTGTATATTATATATTTTGTGTGAGTAGGCTACATAATTACAGGTTGTTTTGTTTCAAATCTATACCAAAGTTCAACAGACTTAAAGCTATACGTATTGTTGCTGTTTATTAATATGCTTTACTGTAAACTCAGTGTAACAGAGGAATAGAATAGGATCAGCAGAAAGAGAGTTTATAGTTTGTCTGGTCTAGAGTAGCCTACACAACATTTCTACGAGCTTCCGGTTTGAATCTGTCTGGTAGTGAACATCTTCAACTTGAGTCAGTGGGGCAGAAAAATAAATAGACGGCCTATTTCAACTCCGTATAATATATCTCTCTTGTGAATTATGTTTTAGTCATACTATTCTATTCTCAAGTAAGAGAACGAGACAGACAGTTGGATAAATAGATAATTAAAAAGAAGATCGGGCTTTCTGAAGCTGGCGTTATGTAAAGACTATGAGGCTCAGTCGCGATGTGTGGTTGGATTTTCCAGCGAACTGTGAATGTGAACAGGAAGAGAGCAGATTTAGTCATGGTTAAATTGTCTCCACACACAGCACCTAATCACATTAGGAGTTTCCGTTCCCCAAAACACTGGATGGCTTTGTGTGAACTGACTAACCAGGAATATCATGGTTCATATTACAAAGGTGACACATGTATTCGCACAAAACTGTTTTAATGATTGCTGAGGTGACGTGGAAAGTTGAACTTAATTAACACTGAACATAGAATGCCCTCTCAAAACAGTAATGTGTTTTGTCTCAGTATATGTCCAAGGGGTGGAGTGTGAGAGGGACAGTTTGACTTGATCTCATGACACAGGCAGGCAGTGAGTCGGAAGTGGAACAGGATTGGGGAAATGCGCCCCATAGTGTTGGATCCCCCTCTCCCTTCCAATGTGTCCTTGAGAGTAGAATAGGAGGAAGTCCTGACTTTGACAGTTTTGTGGTTTCACATGACAGATAGAACACTCTAGGGATACTTTGTGCTGGAAATATGTTATGACGATGTGTGTGTATGTTTGTATGTATGTGTGTGTGTGTGTGTGTGTGTGTACTAAGTACGTGTTTGTGTGGTGTGTGTGTGTATGTTTGATAAGGCATTCATTGATAAGGGTCAATAACATTTCACTTTCCTCATCACAACACTGATCATTGAGTTTGTTTGAGGCAACAGTTTCCCAAGTTATTCCCTATGAAGTGCACTACATTAGACAAGACTAGTCAGCCTGTGTGCTAGTAGACTGTGTTCTACTAGGCAGACAGGAGCTCATAGGACTGCACATTCCCCCCGTCTCCTCCCCTCTCTCCCGGCCCGTCATGCTTCCTGTAGCCTCAGCCAGGTTGGGCCTCAGCCAGGTTGGACCGCAGCATACTTCTGGCCTGAGTTGTTGTTACTACTTTTCTTTACACTACAAATACTAGTCTGCACTGTTCTATTCCACACTATGACTTGTCTTTACACTGTACTTACTAGTCTGTACTGTTCTATTCCACACTATGACTTGTCTTTACACTGTACTTACTAGTCTGTACTGTTCTATTCCACACTATGACTTGTCTTTACACTGTACATACTAGTCTGTACTGTTCTATTCCACACTATGACTTGTCTTTACACTGTACATACTAGTCTGCACTGTTCTATTCTACACTATGACTTGTCTTTACACTGTACATACTAGTCTGCACTGTTCTATTCCACACTATGACTTGAATTTGACAATTTTCCTGTCCTGCTAAGCATTCAAAATGTAACAAGTACTTTTGGGTGTCAGGGAAAATGTATGGAGTAAAAAGTACATTACTTTCTTTAGGAATCTAGTGAAGTAAACATCAAAGTTGTCAAAAATATAAGTAGTAAAGTATAGATACCAAAAGAAACAACTTAAGTAGTACTTTAAAGGGCATTACTTTACACCAATGCCCTGGTTCCATGTTGATGCCATCAATGGTCTATTTCCCTCTAGGTATGGACAGTGCCATCACGTTATGGCAGTTCCTGTTGCAGCTGTTGTTGGACCAGAGTCACAAGCATCTGATCTGCTGGACGTCCACTGATGGGGAGTTTAAACTGCTCAAGTCTGAGGATGTGGCCAAACTATGGGGGCTCCGCAAGAACAAGACTAATATGAACTACGACAAGCTGAGCAGAGCTCTGAGATACTACTATGACAAGGTACGACATTTACACTACACAGACCGTACACTACTACGACAATGTACAATTACTCACACATTGACTACAGTAAGACTACTTAGACAGACTACCACACATAAAAAACAAAACTAATATGAACTACGACAAGCTAAGCAGAGCTCTGAGATACTACTATGACAAGGTACAGCCCTTTTGTTTGTTTGACATTTGGTTTGATGTTACCTCTCTCAAGGTACAGCACTCTTGTATTTGAATACTCCCATGCACAATTCTCTCTGCACTGTTTATGTGACATTTCTCAAATGGTAACTTCATGTAGTTTGTTGTTCTTCTTTTTCAACCAAAGATCCCCACTGGCAGATAGTTCCACTTCCTCTTCTTTCACCTAACAAACAGCACAGCCCAGAGACAATGATGCATGTCACACACACTGTAGGATTTCAGACATTTTGTAATAATTTTAGATGGCTTTGGTAGCAATACATTTTTCTGTGAATGAAATGTTGAAATAAAAATGGCTGCATCAACATTGATCATTTAGAGTTCTGTTATTCATTGACAATAGAAATTAAAATGTATGTTGTCTCATCTTGTTATCAGCTCATAAATATGTATTAAAGCTTTTGTGTGTAATTATATTAGGGAATTCACAAAAACATTTTGAGGTTCAACCTGCACACTAATCTCATAATAATGTTCCATGTGTTCCAGAACATCATCAAGAAGGTGATTGGCCAGAAGTTTGTCTACAAGTTTGTTTCGTTCCTGGAGATCTTAAAGATGGACCCAGCAGTGGTAGAGATGGGCTTGGCTTCCGGCCGGGTGACGCTCCACGAGGACCAGGACATCCAGGACCTGGATGTAGAGGAGGAGGAGGAGGAGGAAGAGGAGGAGGCACAGCAGCAGAGGAGGGCCCTGGGGGCAGTGTTGGGGGCAGCTGCGGCGGCCCAGCAGGCTGCGTGCCATAACAACTACCTCCGCTCTAGTCTCTACTCCTCCTTCAGCATCAGCTCCCTCCATCCTCCTCCAGAGGAGCTGCTCCGGGCCCTGAGGGAGAGACAGCAGGACGAGGCCCGCTCAGGAGTCATCCGCTTTGGGACGGGTACCACTGAGAAGACTCCACCCTCACTGTCCCTCATCAAGCCTGAGCATTCATCACAATCCTTCAGCACCCACAGGCCATCCAAACACACCCCTCTCCACCATCACACCAACCACCACCAGTGCCGCTCACCGTCCTCCTCCCCCCACAGCCCTAACCCCCAGCCAGGTCCAGGCCGAGGAGGCTGGAGCACAGAGGCTGAAGAGGAGGAGGGGCGGGAGGACTCTGACCAGGGAGCCCAGCCTCTGAACCTCTCTTCTGGGCACAGAGAGAGAGAGCGAGCCCTGCAGCCTCCGGAGAAGAGGACCAGTGGTGGTAGTAGGGTTAGTGGTAGTAGTCATGGAGACAGTTGTCATGGACTCCCACCCAAAACCAAGAAGCCCAAAGCCCTAGAGATCTCCGCCCCCTCCCTGCTCCTGACAGGCAGTGATATTGGCTCGATAGCCCTCAATAGCCCTGCCCTGCCGTCCGGATCCCTCACCCCCGCCTTCTTCACTGCACAGGTATGGTGAACTATACTGCTACTTGACATGATACAGCATGCAGCATGCAGTACTTAACACTAGCATCATCTCACACTTAATAAACCCTACTCACAAAATGTTAAGTCATGTAAACTGAGTTTACATGATGAGTTTATCTTCCACTACATCACTGATTTCACTTCATATCAGGTTGTTGTTGGGGAAGAATTGCAACTCACATCTCACTCATGAGTGATGCTAGCTAATCTTCTCTAAGATAGAGAATAGTGTTGCAGGGATTTTTGTTTCCTTCCCATCTGTACTGAGGCCTGTCTGGCCATGGGGAGATGGAGGCTGGAGTCTATCCAGAGTTCCAGACCATAACGTCAGTGTCCTCAAAGCCCAGCTAGAGCAGCAGGGCACTGCAGTGCCACAGGCCCAGACCTCTCTGCCACATCTGACCCAGTCTGGCAGGGGAAACACTTCTAGATGATATGGACCCTTCTACAGTACTATGTTATGGAACACACAATCCAAACTCAAGCAGCAGTCAAAAATCTACATCCAAATACAGATTATTCAGTGTATATTTTATTTATTTATTTTTTACCCGTAAAACAGATGGAAAGGTAAGGGCAGTTAAAAATCATGAGGCTTCGCTAAACCACATTTTCATCATCAGAAAGAAGACATTGACTTATCCAAAGACAGAGATACAGCTTGTAGGGAAACAACAGCTGACACACTGTTTATAGCGGTGCAAGATCAGAGGAAAAACAAGAGATTTACACAAATCCTGTCCTAGTCAGAGAGAGAGAGAGAGGTATGGGGGGGGGGGGGCTAAGTAATGCCATATGCTCCAATCATTCGATTAATAGTGAAGGAAAAGGCAGGCAGACCAGGCATGCAGGGCTTACGTCTCCATCTGGAGTTGACAAGGGAGAGAAGGGGGAAGAGAGGGGGTAGAGACAGAGGGGAATATACATAGATTTCATATGTTACTATATAGCCTCTACAGGTATTCCAAGGGATATGATGCCTAGGAGTGGAACCCTAATAAACAACAATCAGACTTCCTTCTATTTGTGCTGTTTATAACACCAAGTTGAGAGTAATGGCCATTTTGTTTTCATATTTATTCACCTTGTAAAAAAAGTGATTCATACTTTCAAAATGTACTAACCTCAAGTGAAGGGTTTTTATTTCAAACAGTTGTGGGTATTATCACTGATACAAAAAACATTTTCCTTCTCCCTCCCTAGACTCCATCTGGCTTGCTGATGGGACACAGCCCTCTGTTACCAGCCATTCACTTCTGGAGCAACCTGAGTCCCGTAGCCCCTCTGAGCCCGGCCCGGCTTCATGGACACAGATCACTGTTTCAGGTAAAAACTGGAGTGAGGGAGGGAGGGAAAGACAGGAGAAGTGCTGAATGGACAGTGTTTGTTGGTTTGTTCGCCAAAGCCTGTTTGTTTGAGGATGGATAGGTGAGGAGGAAGTTCTTAGAAAGACTGTTGAATTCCACTCAGCTGTAATGATGAGCATAGGGCAGGGGAAGCTCCCGCTGTTGCTTTCTGTTTACATTTTCCACCCGGAGGAATAATGGATGCTAATGTGTGTTAGGTAGAATAAAATGTTAGCATTTCTCTCTGTGTCTCCCGTTCTCTTACCTCCTGACCTGCCCTGGTAATATTGACAGAAAAAATGTACACATCCCTCTATCAATTTGATCTTGCAGTTGAAGTCGGAAGTTTACATACACCTTAGTCAAATACATTTAAACTCAGTTTTTCACAATTCCTGATATTTAATCCTAGTAAAAAGTATAGATGTCTTAGGTCAGTTAGGATCACCACTTTATTTTAAGAATGTGAAATGTCAGAATAATAGTAGAGAATTATTTATTAAAGCTTTCATTTCTTTCATTACATTCCCAGTGGGTCAGAAGTTTACATATACTCAATTAGTATTTGGTAGCATTGCCTTTAAATTGTTTAACTTGGGTCAAACATTTCGGGTAGCCTTCCACAAGCTTCCCACAATAAGTTGGTTGAATTTCGGCCCATTCGTCCTGACAGAACTGGTGTAACTGAGTCAGGTTTGTTGGCCTCCTTGCACACACTTTTTCAGAATGTGGTACCTTCAGGCGTTTGGAAATTGCTCCCAAGGATGAACCAGACTTATGGAGGTCTAAAAAAAAAACAAATCGGAGGTCTTGGCTGATTTCTTTTGATTTTCCCATGATGTCGAGCAAAGAGGTACTGAGTATGAAGGTAGGCCTTGAAATACATCCAAAGGTACACCTCCAATTGACTCAAATTATGTCAATTAGCCTATCAGAAGCGTCTAAAGCCATGGCATCATTTTCTGGAATTTTCCAAGCTGTTTAAAGGCACAGTCAACTTAGTGTATGTAAACTTTTGACCCACTGGAATTGTGATATAATTAATTATAAGTGAAATAATCTGTAAACAATTGTTGGAAGAATTACTTGTGTCATGCACAAAGTAGATGTCCTAACAGACTTGCCAAAACTATAGTTTGTTAACATGAAATCAGTGGAGTGGTTGAAAAATGAGTTTTAATGACTTCAACCTAAGTGTATGTAAACTGTACACTTGCCTGTAATTCTACATTCCAGGTCAGATGTTCTATACTGGTGCACTTAGTGTGTGAATTGAGTACACCAATATGTCAATTCTTTGTTTATGAGTTTGACTGCAATAAGAGACCGACCTGGCTGGGTTTGTTACACTAGGAGAAGCTCTTTCGTCTCTAAGTCAGTATACCTCCAATTTCAGCGTTAGCATAGGCAGAGAGGGAGAGGATATCCTGTGAATACTTCCTGTTTGAGCCCAGGGGAGCCAAGCCAGTCTGAACTGAACAGGCTGAACTGGTTTCTGAGAGGGCTGATCCTGGGCAGCATCTCAAATGGCACGCTATCCTCTATATAGTGCACTACTTTTGACCAGAGCCTTATGGGCCCTGGTCAAAAGTAGTGCATTATGTAGGGAATAGGGTTCAATTTGGGTTGCAGATCTGCTCATTTGTGCAGCTATCCAGCCCTCCTCCACTACCAGCAACACACACCTAAGTAGCCTTTGTGTACAATGCAAACCAGGATTACAGTTACTCTGGTGGTAGCAGCAGAGACCTGGGGTGTATTCATTAGATTCTGCTGCAAAATGTTTTTGGCAGTTGCACTTCAAACGGTTCCTGTACTTTTTCAACAAAAACAAGAGTTTCTATTGGACAACCTCATGTAGGTCCCTCCCCATTTATTTCCATTTGCTTCCTAAAGTAAACGGTTTCAGTGTGAAAACATTTTGCAACAGACAAAACGTTTTACAATGGAATCTGACTAATGAATACACCCCTGGCCCCAGGCTTCTGTCATTTGGAAACATTGTGAATTTGTTGCAAGGATTGAAACACCATGGGGCAGCATTATATACAGCATGCAGGAGCCTTCTTTCTTTCATCACTCATGTTTGCCCAGCACTAGTTTTAGAAAGTTCAGGAGCATTGGCTGAACCTCCACACCTCTCTCTGTCTCTGTCCACAGTTCCCCAGCCGAATGAATGAACAACTCCCACTGCCAAACTTGGACGGGTCCCCCTCACCCCTGCTCCTGTCCCCTGCCAATCACAAGTCATGATTCAGGCTCTCAAACCTTAAAAACTAGCCCATCGGTTCTACTTCCACCATCTTCAATTGATTTTCTTCCCCCCACATCCATCTCTATAAGTATGATTGTTTTTGTGATTTTCTTCATTACAGAATGTGAAACATTGTTGTTTTCATTGTATGATATTGAATTGTATGCACTATGCTTACAATGGGACACAGCCCTCTGTTACTATGCTTACAATGGGACACAGCCCTCTGTTACTATGCTTACAATGGGACACAGCCCTCTGTTACTATGCTTACAATGGGACACAGCCCTCTGTTACTATGCTTACAATGGGACACAGCCCCCTGTTACTATGCTTACAATGGGACACAGCCCCCTGTTACTAGGCTTACAATGGGACACAGCCCCCCCCAAAAAAAACATGAAGACAAGATTCCAGAAACACTTTGTAATGATGTTTGTTTTATACTGGAGCTGATCTATACAGCATATATTCTGTATATATATATATATATTGGTGAAAAGTCTTGTTTTGAATAAAACTGAAGCATTGAATGCTGTAACGCCGCCTTCTCGTCTTCATAATATACAGTTACACACTAGAGGAAGGGAGAGAACAGGAGCCCAACAGACCAGACATTTACATATTTCATCTGCAGTTTAATTTTTTTTCTCTGAAAAAAATCTCAAATATAAGGAGGGTATCCCCTACAACATGCCACACTAATAACAATTATCAACAAATAACGTTAAAGTAATAATATCATAGAAAACATCTGGTATGTAACACTGTTAAATAGACCGCAGTAGACTCAGTACTGTGTTCACTAGGAGAGCTGGGCCCGTATTCAAACCGCCTCAGAGCAGGTGTGCTGATCTAGGATCATGTCCACCCATTCCATGTAATCTCATTGAATATTATCTGAAAGGCAAAACTGATCCAAGATCAGCACTGCTACTCTGATACAGCATCATAAAGCACCTCAGAGTAGGAGTGCTGATCTAGGATCAGGGCCTCTCAGTCCAAGTAATCTTATTCATAGTCTCTCCTCACATCTGCTTGAGTGCGCACCCAGAGGCTTATTCATTATGATCTGAAAGGCACAACTGATCCCAGATCAGCACTTCTACTCTTGAGACACTTCATGAATATGGGCCTTGGACTAGTACTAAGAGCACCCTGACTAGATTAGGAAGGTTGCATCTGAAATGGCACCCTATTCCCTACATAGGGCACAACTTTTGACCAGAACCCCATACTCTAGTCTAAAGTAGTTATCTTGGTAAGTAGAAGTTATGCACCAATGTTGAATTTTAAAAGCCTGTTATATTAAATGAAGTGACCTTTAAAATAGACCACATGGAAAATTCAATAAATCACATTTTCTGTAAGAATAAAGACTTGCTAAAGTGTCCCTCTGTGCATCCTCTGACTTCTAGGTAGATTTTAACCCACGTAACGCCAAAATATCTCTACCTTTTCACCATCGTTATAAAGCCCTAGTTATTTTGTTGATTTGACAGTCATTTCTGAAGATTATTTATTTCGTGTGATTAGTATATTCATTTCAAGGTTAAAAAAAGAAAGAAAACATTTTGAATGGTCAACCCTGTTACATTCACTGAACTGGAAAACTAAGCGGGTCGAGCACAACACATCAACCCTGTTGTTAACCATAGATAGAGAGGCTAGAAATGTTTTAACAATTAAATATTTTTTGTGAAGCTTGCATTCAATTGCCCCCTGTTGCACACCACAAGCTTCCATTCCCGTCACAAGGGGGTTATGGCTGATTTAAGATGATATTTTCAACCCTGTTACTTTTTATTTTTTGAGATAATAGATTTTAAAATTCCTAAGTTGAACATGTGCTCTTCATTACAGAATGTTGAAATAATATAAATATATTTTTTTACAAGTTACACTACCCAAAAGGGACTCATTTCCTGGAAAGATATATAAGGAATAAGGTGCCATTATGGACGCAACCGAGGAGTTCAGTGACTGTATGTGTGCTTCTTTTCCCATACAGAGCAGGCAACCAACACAATAATGCTAAAAGCAATCTAAAACAAGGAACCATTTTACAGTTGGTTGTTCGAAGGTAGGATGGGAATTAATGGCAGAGTAGTAGAAACATAACTGTTGGTAATTCACACTTCTTCAGTCTTATCAGGCCTGGTTTGACAGAGATTTTACCTCTGCTCACTAACCCTTCACAACAGACACAGGAAGCTTTTTCAGTCTATCTGGCCTGGTTTGGCGGTGAGATTTTACCTCCGCACACATGCCCTCCACGACAGACACAGGAAGCTTGGTGCAATAGAGAGGAGCAGAGAAGAGAAGAGGAAACTGTCATCATGTGGTGGTAGTGGTCATGTTCCAGGTCGCCTACATTGCAGTCCTGTTGCACAGATAATCAGATTGTGTAGTTATATTGCTAGATTTACTGGTATTTAAAAAAAAAAAATAAGTTACTTCCTCATTTGTAGAAGATCTATGACCAATTCGATCAGTATCACATCTCTGCAAATGAGAAAGTAGCATTTCATATTGCAGGATCCCCATCAACATGACTTGAGCAACTATTCTGCAATGTAGGTGACCTAGAACATGGCCAATGCCTCAGTGTTTTGAAGAATAAAAATAAGTCTGATATGACATCTTCCTGTAATGGCCATATCATAAATTCTACATAGCTAAGTCTTTGTCTTACTGATTTTGTTCATTCATTGGTCATGAGTCATGACAAGAGACCACAGCATGCTGGAATGATATGACATCGCAAAGGAATCATCCAGACTGTGCCAATTTTCTCCCTATCGGCTTCCCTCTGGATCTAACCAGTAGGTGATCTTGGTTGGGAGCAATAGGGTAGAAGCTCCACTACTACATTTCATATACCTACTAACAACTATGTGAACCATTTTCACCAAGCCTATCACTGCTCCCATATCTTCTATCAAAATGGAGGTACAGTCTTTCCGGTTGGCAGCAGGTGGATATGGCCACCATAGAGATTGTTCTATTATAGTCACCATCCACTAGGGCTGTACTGGCCTCAACAGTATCTTGTGATATTAATTAAAATGTTCCAGAAATATGGAGGTTGGTGTTTGAATACAGCACCACGCACACCAACAGAAAGAGAAAATCCCAAAACGTCAGACTCTGCTACAGCAAAGATGTCTGTCTGTCACACAGTTGGAGTGTTGAGGTGGAATTAATGGAAATGAATGGACAAAACCCCCCCAAAAATAAATGTCACCACTTCCAAATAATACAAAATCTATACACATTGCATGTTTTCTTTTAAAGTGACTGAGCCAGTTAGAATCTTCTAGACAGTAGTTGGATTTGTAGCAGCAAATTCTCTCTTATCCCCAATAAATATAAAAATGTATAAACGTTTATTTTTTGCCAGTTTCACATTGGCCCGGGCCCAAACCATACTGTAGATAGGGGCCCCTGGCAGAAAGGGGGGCCACACAGAGGGCTGAGGGGTTGTCCTCCTACCCCCCATGGCCACTTGTAGACAACCATCTCTGGGACTGAACCACCTCTGTCTGTATAACTGTTCAGGTAGGTAGGACATCCTCTGTTGAACACCACCATTCAGAGAACCTATTCAGGTAGGTAGGGCATCCTCCTCTGTTGAACACACCTCCATTCAGAGTTTCTAGAAGAGCATGCTCTGCCTTCTGTTCTTGCCGTTGCCTGAGGGGAGCAAAAACAACAAACGAAAGTATAAATTAATAATTACAAAAGACTACTATTGTATTATGTTAAACAAGTAGTGTAGTAGAGGGCTAAGTCAACTGAATAGTATGTTAATAAAGTAGGTCAATGGAAACTATTTAGAGGCGCTATAAAATAAAAGTGGTACTAATATGGATCCGAGGGATTCCACTAACCTGACTCAGGATAGCTAGAGTTCCTATAACCAGGATCTCTCTGCAGCTGAACCTCCTTCAGTGTAAATATGGATATGCCTGTCGCACACACACGCACACGCACGCACGTCAGAAATAGAGAGAAAGTTAAAAAGACAAAGATAGATAAGGAACACACCACGCAGAACACTTCGATTTCCATATCTAGAACACTTAGAGCTCTCTCTTTGCATGTATGTACACCCCCGGTCAAAAGTTTGGAATATTACTCATTCAAGGGTTTTTCTTTATTTGCACAATTTTTTACATTGTAGAATAAAAGTGAAGACATCAAAACTCTGACATAACATATGGAATCATGTATTAACCAAAAAAGTGTTAAACAAATCAAAATATATTTTATATTTGAGATTCTTCAAAGTATATATACACAGTCGTGGCCAAACGTTTTGAGAATGACACAAGTATTGGTCTACACAAAGTTTGCTGCCTCAGTGTTGATGATGTCAATTTGCATATACTCCAGAATGTCATGAAGAGTGATCAGATGACTCTTTGCCATGAAAATGAACTTAATCCCAAAAAAACATTTCCACTGCATTTCAGCCCTGCCACAAAAGGACCAGCTGCCATCATGTCAGTGATTGTCTCGTTAACACAGGTGAGAGTGTTGACGAGGACAAGGCTGGAGATCACTCTGTCATGCTGATTGAGTCAGAATAACAGATTGGAAGCTTTAAAAGGAGGGTGGTGCTTGAAATCATTGTTCTTCCTGTGTCAACCATGGTTACCTGCAAAGAAACACGTGCAGTCATCAGTGCTACCATCAGTCCTGTGTCATGCCAACAGTAAAGCATCCTCAGATCATTCATATGTGGGGTTGCTTCTCAGCCAAGGGAGTGGGCTCACTCACAATTTTGCCTAAGAACACAGCCATGAATAAAGAATGGTACCAACACATCCTCCGACAGCAACTAATCCCAACCATCCAAGAACAGTTTGGTGACGACCAATGCCTTTTCCAGCATGATGGAGCACCTTGCCATAAGGCAAAAGTGATAACTAAGTGGCTTGGGGAGCAAAACATCGACATTTTGAGTCCATGGCCAGGAAACTCCCCAGACCTTAATCCCATTGAGAACTTGTGGTTGATCCTCAAGAGGTGGGTGGATAAACAAAAACCCACAACTTCTGAAACTCCAAGCATTATGCAAGAATGGCCTGCCATCAGTCAGGATGTGGCCTAGAAGTTAATTGACAGCATGCCAGGGCGGATTGCAGAGGTCTTGAAAAAGAAGGGTCAACACTGCAAATATCGACTCTTTGCATAAACTGAATGTCATTGTCAATGAAAGCCTTTGACACTTATGGAATACTTGTAATTATACTTCAGTGTACCATAGTAACTACTGACATAAATATCTAAGCACACTGAAGCAGCAAACTTTGTGGAGACCAATACTTGTTTCATTCTCAATTTTTGGCCACGACTGTATACACACACCGTTGAAGTCGGAAGTTTATGTACACCTTAGCCAAATACATTTAAACTCAGTTTTTCACAATTCTACATTTAATCCTGGTACAAATTCCCTGTTTTAGGTCAGTTAGGATCACCACTTTATTTTAAGAATGTGAAATGTCAGAATAATAGTAGAGAGAATTATTTATTTCATCACATTCCCTGTGGGTCAGAAGTTTACATACACCCAATTAGTATTTGGTAGCATTTCCTTTAAATTGTTTAACTTGGGTCAAACGTTTTGGGTAGCCTTCCACAAGCTTCCCACAATAAGTTGGGTGAATTTTGGCCCATTCCTCCTGACAGAACTGGTGTAACTGAGTCAGGTTTGTAGGCCTCCTTGCTCGCACACGCCTTTTCAGTTCTGCCCACAAATGTTCTATAGGATTGAGGTCAGGGCTTTGTGATGGCCACTCCAATACCTTGAATTTGTTGTCCATAAGCCATTTTGCCAACTTTGAAAGTATGCTTGGGGTCATTGTCCATTTGGAAGACTCATTTGTGACCAAGCTTTAACTTCCTGACTGATGTTTTGAGATGTTGCTTCAATATATCCACATAATTTTCCTTCCTCATGATGCCATCTATTTTGTGAAGTGCACCAATCCCTCTTGCAGCAAAGCACCCCCACAACATGATGCTGCCACCCCCGTGCTTCACAGTTGGGATGGTGTTCTTTGGCTTGCAAGCCTCCACCTTTTTCCTCCAAACATAACGATGGTCATTATGGCCAAACAGTTCTATTTTTGTTTCATCAGACCAGAGGACATTTCTCCAAAAAGTAAGATCTTTGTCCCCATATGCAGTTGCAAACCGTAGTCTGGCTTTTTAAAAGCGGTTTTGGAGCAGTGGCTTCTTCCTTGCTGAGCGGCCTTTCAGGTTATGTCAATATAGGACTTGTTTTACCGTGGATAAATATACTTTTGTGCCGGTTTTCCTCCAGCATCTTCACAAGATCCTTTGCTGTTGTTCTGGGATTGATTTGCACTTTTCACACCAAAGTACGTTAATCTCTAGGAGACAGAACACGTCTCCTTCCTGAGCGGTATGATGGCTGCGTGGTTCCATGGTGTTTATACTTGCGTACTATTGTTTGTACAGATGAGCGTGGTACCTTCAGGCGTTTGGAAATTTCTCCCAAGGATGAACCAGACTTGTGGAGGTCTACAGTTTTTTTCTGAGGTCTTGGCTGATTTCTTTTGATTTTCCCATGATGTCGAGCAAAGAGGCATTAAGTTTGAAGGTAGGCCTTGAAATACATCCACAGGTACACCTCCAATTGACTCAAATTATGTAAATTAGCCTATCAGAAGCTTTTAAAGCCATGACATCATTTTCTGGAATTTTCCAAGCCGTTTAAAGGCACAGTCAACTTAGTGTATGTAAACTTCCGACCCACTGGAAATGTGATATAGTGAATTATAAGTGAAATAATCTGTCTGTAAACAATTGTTGGAAGAATTACTTGTGTCATGCACTAAGTAGATGTCCTAACCGACTTGCCAAAACTATAGTTTGTTAACATGAAATCTGTGGAGTGTTTGAAAAATTAGTTTTAATGACTTCAACCTAAGTGTATGTAAACTTCCGACTTCAACTGTACATATACATACACGTGCATCACTCACTCTCTGGCAGTGTGTGTGCACACGTCCCCAGGCTCCTGAAGTAGGGCTGTCTCATCGACTCATCTGCAGACATCCTCTTCTTGGACTCGTACTGAGAAAGCAACGACAGAGAAACAGTGTGTGTGTGTTTGTGTGCGTGCGTGTCCTTGGACAGGGAAGCCATGACAGAGAAACATCAACATTCTGCAAATCAATTCCTTTCTCCAGGAAGCTAAATAACAATTTATTTGTATTTATAACTTTATTTAACTAGGCAAGTCAGCTAAGCCGGATGATGCTGGGCCAATTGTGCGCCGCCCTATGGAACTCCCGATCACGGCCGGTTGTGATACAACCAGGGTCTGTAGTGACTCTTCTAGTACTGCGATGCAGTGCCTTAGACAGCGGCACCACTCGGGAGCCCGAACTAAGCTATATTAAATATGCCAAAATACACCTCCAGGAAGCTAGATAAATACATTATATTACTTCTGCAGCACTGTACACGTCTGCCTTCTGGGGAAGGTATTATGGGTGTGTTAAAGCCATACGTGCACTAAGTTTTCCTTTACAATTCTCTCAGTTTTGTCCAAGTACACTGTCCCAATGTAACAACAACATGTTGCCGTTTTTCAGATACAGGTGTTGGAACAGTGGTGTAACGCATAATGGGATTGTTTGTTCAATGAGTCAATGTGTTTGTATCGGTAGTGGGACTCACTTTGAGAAATGACAGCAGCAGTTCAATGCCATCAGTATCCAACCTGCGAAAAGAGGAGCACAATAAGCGAGAGGGAGGGAAAGATGTGAGAGAGAGAGAGAGCGCGCAGTGGGAGAGGTGTTAGATCAGTGGGAGTGACTCAGTGCTGTAGTGAACTCTAGGAAAGAAGCAGAGTAAACTGTTCCACAGGATTTCCTCTACAGGAAGGGAGGTGTGCACACACACACACACACACACACACACACAAAACCCTTTTTGAAAGCAGAAGGGCCAGTAATACCACTTCAGTAAAAGGAAACACCCAGGGTTTCCACATGTTTATTTACCTTGACACTAGCTGATAAGGTACATGTTACTGGGAATCTGTAAGTCTCTTCGGAAAAGGCGTCTGCTAAATGACCATGTTTCAAATCAAAGTTGGTCCGATGTTTTCAGACCTCTACATTAGTATAAAGTAGTCTACTATTGTCCTACTCTTGAGGTCTGACAACATCTGACAAACTTTTAATTATGAGTGAATGTCCCTTTAATATGATGTAACCACTCCAACAGATCCAAGCCCAGGCATGTAGCCCAACATACCTGGGAGCATGGTTGATGAGGGGCTGTGTCTTGTACTTGGGGAACTTGTAGGACTTGAACTCCTCCATGGAGGAGATGCCAGGCCAACTGTCCTCTGAGGGTGTGCCTGTTGGAGGGGAGGGGGGGAGAGTGCATTCACAGGTACTTTAGCATAGCAGCTGACTGTCTACAAAGATGTAAATTAAAAGTAGACTTCTATTAATTAAAACACACAAAACAGTGGTGAACAAGGTGCAAAAACCTGTCGATGTGTCCTTGAGCAAGGCACTTAACCCTAATTTGCTCCAGGGGCTGACCCTGTAGGTAGGCCGGCATTGTAAATAAGAATTTGTTCTTAACTGACTTGCCTAGCTTAATAAAGGTTAAATAAAAAATTAAATAAAAAAACAGTAAACAACATTCAATTACATTAGAGAGAGCAGTAGAGGGTTATGTTTTCCTGCCACCAGGTGGAAGCACTCACCCAGCAGTCTGAAGATGAGGTGCAGCTCGTCCTCCACAGTAGAGCCAGGGAACAGAGGCCTCCCGGCAGCCATCTCATAGAATATACAGCCTACACCCCTGGGGTTGAAAATATTACATTAGGGGTCAAATAGAGTCAATACATGTCTTTACCGTGGAAGTCTATACCCACCTTTCCACTTAACGTTTCCTGCCCTCCGTTGTAAAATTTGATGCATGGCTATTCTCATTATTTAAGGGAACAGAAGGACCGCCAGAGTGTGGTAGAGGGTCAGGATGGCTTTTTGTTTTGAATCTATAATTCAGATTAGAAGATTATGGCTCCTGATAACCCGTGCTCAAGAGATGCTCTTGTTCTACGTTGATTCTCTCATGTTCCTTCGTTGGTTCTCATGGTTCTACACTGGTTCTCTCATGGTTCTAGATCACCTCAGCCAACTCACCACATGTCTATCTGTGTGGAGTACTCAGAGGATCCCAGCAGGACGTCAGGAGGTCGGTACCAGAGCGTCACCACCTCGTTGGAGTAGGTTTTAGTGGGGACTGACTTGGCCCGGGCCAGACCTGGAACAAAGTAACAATGAGTTACACGATGGAACATTATCGTCTTTACTGAATAGACCGGCTCAATATCAGCAATCATGCTGAACTGAGCCAAGATGACCTGTGCTATGCTGGCTGTTTTCTGCCTCCACCATAGTTGCTGGAACCAGACCATGTGAAAAGGAAATATCGGCGCTAGCTCAGTACTGTTCAGGTCGGCACGATAGTGAGAAGTGGGTTATCAACCCCAAGACCCAGGATATCAGAAGTAAATCAGAAGACACGTCTCTTACCGAAGTCAGCCAGTTTGAGTTCTCCTCGTTCGTTGATGAGCAAGTTCTGAGGCTTCAGATCTCTGTGTAGAACCTTCCGCTTGTGACAGTAGGCCAGACCTCGCAGGATCTGGAACAAGAAGATCTAAGACAAAACAAAAAAGATGTCAGACCTCTTTTGGTAGTCAGGACACTTCTGTGGAAATATAATCATATTATAATCAGCTAAATAATAATTTTCTTAAGCTACTGTGTGTAAGTAGGCTTATTAGTTTCCCTAATATCTCCATTAGATTAGAATAACTATTTTTCCAGAGAATTAATTTGTGGTGTTAGGCCGAAATCACATGGCGTGAAATTTGCATGCGAGAGTAGCGAGCGTCAATTCACATACATTGCGTAGCGTATGCCAACATAATTGACATGAAAATTCATAATAAACAGTTGTATCTATTCGTTATTCAGCCCCTGGGAGGTATTGTTGGGAGTTCCTCTTGACCTTAGATGTCCTACGGGAGCCACCGTACCAGGACTAAACAGTTGTTGATTTGCTAGTGTATGAGGATGTTGTTCCTAATAAACCTGAGCCATTTATAAACAACTACATCTCGTTCTTTCTACATAAAGAGTACTCTCTTGAAATCAGAGACCTCAAGTTTTCCAGATGTAGCCTGCCTAGACTATATAATGGAAATCAACAGGTAGGTTGCAATTGTTTTCAAATATCCAGCCTATTTGTCATGTGTTGCTGCCATGCGGTTGTCTTAGGTCTCTCTTTATGTAGTGTCTCTTGTCGTGATGCGTGTTTTGTCCTATATTTAATTTATTTTTAATCAACGCAGGAGGCCTTTTGCCAGCCCGTCATTGTAAATAACTGACTTGCCTAGTTAAATAAAAATAGAACTTTACCAGCATTGCTGACACCAAAAAATATACTTGCTTTCTAATTTGACGTGCTATTACGCCGTAGACGGTCACAGCGAGTCTGTTTTCTCTCATATAATGCTTGTTTGGGCGCTTAAAAAAACACTTGTTTTAATTGAGCTCAACACATTAAAATTATTGAGTTGATATTCCACTAGTCACCAGCAGGGGAAATATGTTTTCTACCACAGGAGGAGCCTTGCATCTCTATGAAGATACGGAGCCCTGGCAGGCAGCCTGTAGACACTACACTCACCTTGACGTTCTGCATGCTCAGGATGTTCCCACAGTCGTCCATGTACTGCTTCAGATCCTTGTCCTACAGGTGAGCGGAGAGGAAGGGGCAGACATTCAGTCAAACAGGAAGGGGCAGACATTCAGTCAGTAAGGAAGGGGCACTGAATACGGCAGCAACACAAAACACCACAACACAACATCCACTAGATAGAACCTGCTGGAACTTGCAAAAACAATGTGATATGGACTTAAAAATACTTTACTGATGAACCAACAGCATGAGTGAAAAATAAGATAATTGTATCTTTGTCAAACTATCCTATTAATTTCACATTCTATTATCTATTCTTTCCACCATAGGCTATAAGTTGTAACAGAAGGGAATGTTTTTGTGTCTCTCACCAGGTACTCGAAGACTAGCGTCAGGGACTTGTCAGTGTGGATGATGTCGTGCAGCGTCACTATGTTGGCGTGTTTCAGGTCCTTCAGTAAGGACACCTCTCTGATGGCGGTGCAGGGTGCTCCCTCCTCATGCTCCAATCGGATCTCCTTCAGAGCCACCAGGTTGTCTGTCAGTTTACTCCTTCCTTTAAACACTGTAGCATACGTTCCCTGGAGTGAGAGAGGTGAGAGACAGGGATGGAAGAGGGAGAGAGGGATGAGAGGAGAGAGGGATGGAAGAGGGCGAGAGGGATGAGAGAGGGAGGGATGGAAGAGGGAGAGAGGGATGAGAGGAGACAGGGATGGAAGAGGGCGAGAGCGATGAGAGAGGGAGGGAGGGATGGAAGAGGGATGAGAGAGGAGTTGTCTGTCAGTTTACTCCTTCCCCTTAAACACTGTAGCATATGTCTCCTGGAGGGAGAGAGGGATGAGATGATGTTCCTATACGTTTGCTTTGGCATTGTTTGTGGTTACATTCTCCATGTATACAGTATTCTGAATTGAAACGAATTGAGAGAGAAATAGGGATAGAAAGAGAGATGGGGGAGAGAGATGGGGGAGAGCTGGAGGGATCGAGAGAGATGGGGGAGAGCTAGAGGGATAGAGCGAGATGGGGAGAGCTAGAGGGATAGAGCGAGATGGGGAGAGCTAGAGGGGGGAGAGATGGGGGAAGGAGAGAAAGAAAAAGCGAGGGGGGTGAAGGACTAATAGATCCACATACAGACTAATTATTGTGCATGTTTGAGAACAACTACATTATATTTGGACTGCGCAGAATCACTGCTCTACAAATCACCTTGCATCCCAAATAACTACTCATTATGTGATTCTGTGCATCGCCTTGTTCAAACTGATCCCCTCTAAAACACACTGATAATCAGCTGAGAGCAGAGGTGAGGTGTCAAGGTCTCTATGAACTCAATGACCAGCTTAAGGTAGAATGACTGACAGTTTAATAATCAACGGCCATGAGAAAACAGGCAGCTATGGCTTTTCAGATATGGTGAGATAGCAGGAAATCAGAGGAAGCCAATCAGTGTGTGTGAGCATAGAGAGAGAAAGAAGCAACACACACACACCTCTCCTAACTTGTCCAGTTTGATGTAGGTCTCAAGCTTGCCGAATCCAATTTCAGACTGAAAGAAAAGAGATGAATAAACACAACAGTGTTAATGAGGTTCATGTCCTTGTTAACAATGACAGGCTTATACACTTTTCACAAATCCTTCTTCCGGTGTGTGTGTGTGTGTGTGTGTTAGAGAGTGAGTGCGTGCTTCTCCCATCCCATCCCCCACTGGGGCTAATTTAATCTGACACTGGACGGACCATTGGCTTTTATGTTGTGAAGGGGAGGAGAGGGAGGAGGCAGTTTGGTGCATGTGAGTGGAAGCATGTGATTTGCTTAATAGAACAGAACAGTGAACCATACTGTTCCTCTATTCTCATGCTGACAGGCAGAACCACAAACTTACACACGGAACACACAAACACTAACACGGTCCACAATTATGCAGCGGTGCTGACACAGACCATTCTGAGATGAGATTTAAACAGATGACAACAGGAGGAGTCTCTCGCTCTCTTGCGCTCTCCCTCTCATCTTCAGTCTTTCGCTCTCTCTCCAGTCTCTCTTTCGCTCTCTCTCCAGTTTTTCTCTTGCTCTCTCTCTCTCTCGCACTCACTCAGCTTCAGTCTTTCACTTGCGCTCTCTCTCACTTGTTTTTTTTTTTCTCTGACCGTCTCTCACAGTGTTGTCTGTCAGTCTCTCTTTCCCTACACGCTCAGTCCCTCTCCTGCTGTCTGCTCCCCACTCCCTGTCTAGCTTTCTTTCTCAGATTATTTCCCACACGGTCTCTGACAGAGCCTCTCTCTACTCATCTTCCCCAATAGTCTCCTCTCTCGCTCCCACCCCTCGCTCATCCCCCTCTCACCAGTGATGCTCTTCGGGAGCGGCGGCTGAGGGGCTGGTCGAAGGAGGGGCTGGTGAGCTGTAGTTTCTCCAGGTAACCGTCTGGGATACGGATGTCAGCAGGTAGGGACAGACGCTTGTTCAGGTCCTACACACAAACAAAGAGAGAGAGGGAGAGAGAGAGAGAGAGACCGAAAGAGTGAGAGCGGAGGGACAGTGAAAATAGTTAGGTAACATGCTAATGTAAATCTTAAATATACAGCGTTAGACCTTATGTAAACAGAGTTCACTTCAAACCAATACTGTGGACCCTAAACTAAACAGAGTAGAGGAGGCCCTAAACTAAATGCTGGGGGAGATTCTTGGACCCTTGCTAGCTCAGTTGGTACGGCGCTTGTAACGCCAGGGT
The DNA here is from genome assembly GCA_023634145.1 of Thymallus thymallus. Lineage (NCBI taxonomy): Eukaryota > Metazoa > Chordata > Actinopteri > Salmoniformes > Salmonidae > Thymallus > Thymallus thymallus. Next base: position 27,450,154 of record CM042413.1, read on the forward strand.
AGTGGGTTCGATTCCTGGGATCACTCATATGTAAAAGGTACAGTGCATTCGGAAAGTATTCAGACCCCTTGACTTTTTCCACATTTAGCATTTTACAACCTTATTCTAAAATGGATTTAATTGTTTTTTCCCCCTCATCAATCTACAAACACCCCATAATGACAAAAACAGGTTCAGAATTTTGAAAATGTATTACAACTAAAAAAAGGAAATATCACATTTATATAAGTATTCAGACCCTTTACTCAGTACTTTGTTGAAGCACCATTGGCAGCGATTACAGACTTGAGTCTTCTTTGGTATGAAGCTTGGCACACCGGTATTCTGGGAGCTTCTTCTATTCTTCTCTGCAGATCCTCTCAAGCTCTGTCAGATTGGATGAGGAGCGTCGCTGCACAGCTATTTTCAGGTCTCTCTAGAGGATGTTTGATTGGGTTCAAGTCCTGTAGCCACTCCTGTGTTGTCTTGGATGTGTTTTAACATTTTATTCTTTATTTAACTAGGCAAGTCAGTTAAAGAACAAATTCTAATTTACAATGACGGCCTACCCCGGCCAAACCCGGACTACTCTGGGCCAATTGTGCGCCGCCCTATGGGACTCCCAATCACGGCCAGTCTGAGGTCCGGAGCGCTGTGGAACAGGTTTTCATCAAGGATCTCTCTGTACTTTGCTCCGTTCATCTTTGCCTCGATCCTGACTAGTCTTCCAGTCCCTGCCGTTGAAAAACATCCCCACAACATGATGCGGCCACCACCATGCTGCACCGTAGGGATGGTGCCAGGTTTACTCCAGACATGACGCTTGGAATTCAGGCCAAAGAGTTCAATCTTGGTTTAATCAGACCAGATAATCTTTTTTCTCATGATCTGGAGCCCTTTTGGTGCCTTGTGGCAAACTCCAAGCAAGCTGTCATGTGCGTTTTACTGAGGAGTGGCTTCCGTCTGGTCATATATACCATAAAGGCCTGACTGGTGGAGTGCTGCAGAGATGGTTGTGCTTCTAGAAGGTTCTCCCATCTTCACAGATTAACTCTGGAGCTCTGTCAAAGTGACCATCGGGTTCTTGGTCACCTCCCTGACAAAGGCCCTTCTCCCCTGACTGCTCAGTTTGGCCGGGCGCCCAGCTCTAGAAAGAGTCTTAGTGGTTCCAACCTTCTTCCGTTTAAGAATGGAGGCCACTGTGTTTTTGGAGACCTTCAATGCTGCAGAAATGTTGTGTTTCCCTCTACGGACAATTCCTTCGACCTCATGGCTTGGTTTTTGCTCTGACATGCAGTGTCAACTGTGGGACCTAATATAGGCAGGTGTGTGTGTTTCCAAATCATGTCCAATCAATTGGATTTACCACAGGTGGACTCCAATCAAGCTGTAGTAACATCTCAAGGATGATCAATGGAAACAGGATGCACCTGAGATACATTTCGTGTTTCATAGAAAAAGGTCTGAATACTAATGTAAATAAGACATGTTTAACATTTTTTATACATTTGCAAAAATGTCTAAAAACCTGTTTTTGCTTTGTCATTATGGAGTTCTGTGTGTAGATTGATGAGGATTTTCTTATTTAATCCATTTTAGAATAAGGCTGTTACGTAACAAAATGTGTGGGGGGGGAAATCAAGGGGGATGAATACTTTCCGAATGCACTATATGCACGCATGACCCACTTTAGACTTATCTAACAGAGAGTACTTGTGTGTATGTGTGTGTGTGTGTGTACACACACATTATAAAGGGTATCCCTGAGGCTGTGTAACAGACATGGGATCATGATGTTATCCCCAGAGGAGACCCGTCCCAAAACATGAGAATGATGGCTTGTTATATAGAATCTACTAAAACACAGACACACAACCTAGTTAACTTCTCTTAATGCATTTCCTCTACTTGTTAGAATACTGAACGTTAATCTCTCTGGCTGTTTAAAATCCACTCCCACCCTCTGAGCCAATCCTAAAGTAACAGTGCAAAACATTCAACTGGGTTTATGCAACACTGAACTTTCAATGCTTTTTTCAGTGCCTAAATATGTCAAAAGCCAGTCAGTTGTAGATCTTTCTAGTGCTGAAAGAACCAACAGCTATCTAGTATTGACTAATTTAGACACTGGCTTTACCCTACTGGCTTTATTATTATTTTTTAAATTAGATTTAACTAGGCAAGTCAGTTAAGAACAAATTCTTATTTACAATGACAGCCTACCCCGGCCAAACCTGGGCGACGATGGACTAATTGGACTCCCAATCACAGCCGGATGTGATGCAGCCTGGCTTTATTCTTTCTGTTTCTGTCTGGAACGTGACTATGACCTCATCTGCCTTTTGGTTGTGTAGTTGTAGGTTGTAACCGGTTGTAACTAGGTGGCTGTTGAATCATGCTTTATACTGTATGTTCATAAAATATAAGTATAGGTAAGTGTTACTGCTGCTATTACTGGACAAAGTTTTCTTTGTTTAAAATGACGGAATCCTATTAGTCTATCTTGATCCCTCCAGTGCCAGGATTGGCGATATTGGGGGCAAGGGGGGGATGACATCCGTCAACTGACCTCTGAACCTCTTCCCCCTCTCCAGTCATCCAATCAACCGGTCCTAATCCCGTACAACAGGGCCCATCTGGAACGCATTACATTCTGTAATCCCATACAGTGATGTAATCCCAAAACAGCCATGTATCCTCTCGTCTAGCACTACAGGAAAATATAATACCACTGCCAGCAGAACAGCCATGTTTCCTCTAGACTACAGGACAGTAGAATATAGAATACTACTGTACCTGACCTGACTGACAGCAGGCACAGAGGAGGCTCAGTCAGAGAGGTCGGGAATCCCTTCATACAGTGTGTCAGGTCCACTGTTTAATGTTATGTTGAGTATAATGTTGTATGGTAATGTCAAAGGAAAATATTGATTCATAATGGACAATACAGTTTTATTCTATTCTCCTCTGAACTTTAGGGGCAACTTAACCCAGGGGGCTGGTATACGGACCACGTGATAGGCTACAGGAGTGCTGGTGAAAGGCTTCAGGAGTGCTGGTGAAAGGCCCCAGGCTCCAGGAGTGCTGGTGAAACACCCCAGGCTCCAGGAGTGCTGGTGAAACGCCCCAGGCAGCACAGCAGTGTATACTGTATACTAAAAAAATGTTGATGGAGCAGTGGGACAGAAAGGCTCCTAGCGTGTGGAGCTCCTTCCCTCTCCCTGTGTGCTAAAGGCAATGTGTCAATACTCACCAGGCATGTGATGGGATGTGTTGTGGTGCTCTGGGCTAAAGCTGTGCTGCCTGGAGGGAGTCAATCAAACAGCTCATTCCAAAACACACAAAGCAGGGCTCTGTAGGGAGTGGCTCTAAACAGGAGCTAGCTAATTGTGGATCGCCTACAGGAGGCAGCGTGGGGAGAGCTATCTAGCTAGCAGTCCGAGCAAGAAAGGGGGGGAGGGAGAAATAAAGAGAGAGAAAGAGGGTGAATGAAAAGAGAAAGAGAAAAAAGAGAAAAACAGAGAGGAAGAGAGGAAAGGAAGAGTTGGTGTTGCTTGTGGGGTTTCATGTTCCTGTGTAAAATAAATAAAGCTAAAATAAGCTGCTTACTGTTTTTTGGGTTTGGTTGTTTTTAATCCGGCCTAAGCACTTGGTCTGTGTCTCAACTGGCACCCTATTCCCAACTGTCACCCTAGTTCAAAAGTAGTGCACTACATAGGGAATAGGGTGCCATTTGGGATGCAGTCTTTGGTCTTTTGAACGCAGCGACAGAAGCCCCTGGCAAATCCCCAGAGGGCCTGTGGTCAAAACAACCAATCCCCAGAGGGCCTGTGTTCAAAACAACCAATAAACAGAGTTGGAGTGGACCTCTGTTGTCCAATCAGACGCTCCACCTCTGCCTTCTCCCTAGTGATGGCTCAGCAGGTCGTAAAGAACATACAATGTGTTTCCCTGTCAGAGAGTTTAACCACTGCGCTGCACAACCAGACTCAAACCTCTAAGGCATACAATACATCCACTGATAATACTCTGTCTGTTTTGTCATATGTTTTGATATAAAATCTTAATACATAATGTTAAAACAATAAAATGCTCTGTCAATATGTACATTAAGGAGTACGTAGGTTTCTACCAGACTCAAACCTCTCTGTATGAATATAGTACGTCAATAGAGAATAGAAGTGTTCTGTGTCAAACATCAAAGCCGGTGATGCTTCTCGGGGTAATTAAGCTGATCAGGAAGGCTAGCTCTGTCCTGGGGATGAGCCTTGACACTCTAGAGGAGGTGGCGGAGAGACGGATCCTGGCCAAACTGCTGGCCATCATGGACAACGTCACCCACCCTCTGCACGCTATGGTTATGACGCAGAGGAGCACATTCAGTCACAGACTGATCCCACCACGGTGTGCCAGAGAGCACTACAGGAGGTCCTTCCTGCCGGCGGCTATTAGACTATATAATGCCTCACCGGGGTGCCGTGCCGTCGGCAACATAGATCTGGAACTGTTGGGGTGCTAGGACCTAGTTTAACAATTATGCATCCATCCGTGAGTAACTCTGGTCCGTCAGCACTCATCCACTCAGGACCTATTTATTCATACAGGTCTGTATATACATACTCATGTACAGTTGTTATATTATATCACATGCAATATTGTAAGTAATTATTGGACTTAACCTACGTAGGCATTCATTCAGGAATGCATATTAGTATCCTGCCAGTTGCACCTTTTCTCATTGCTTTTAGTATATCGAATGTGCAATACGTGCAGTTGTCTGTAATTAAACCCTGCACACTAAGGACTGTATTTTAAGGGAATTACTATTATTACCCCAAATGATATCATACACACATTTAGCTATTAAAGTATCTCTTCCTGTCATTTACCTGTAAGTTTGTGTAACCATGCAAGTATTCACTTATCTGTAAATATAACTGTATACCTAACTGTACAGCTAATTTAACCATGCAACTTACCTATTAATTTAGCCAGTCTGTCTATTAAGTAAACTATTATTACCCTTGCTCATATCATACGCATTTTTAGCTACTGAAGTATTTCTCTGCCATCAACCTGTATAGTATAGTTAACCATCCAACATCCACCAATGTATAGTGTACATATTCAGCCAACCACCCATACTATGCAATGTCTTTTTTATAGCTTTTATTTTTTTTGCACTCCAAATATCTTGTATTTCTATACTTTTTCATACTGCCGCTCTATGTATCATGTATCTGTCTTTTGTGTACTTTCGTTGTGGCATTTTGCACCTGCCCTGTGTTTTGTTGTAGCTTCTTGACAATGAAATTTCCCCCCCGGGGGATCAATAAAGTACCTATCTATCCATCTATCAATATGCTACAGTATGAAAGTAAATACACCATTTGGCAGGTTTTACATCGTCAGGTTTTACATGTTGTGAAAGCCAATTGTGAACAAAACACCAATCGATTACGTACAGTATGTGTTAAGATTACGTATATGTGTTAAGATTACGTATATGTGTTAAGATTACGCATGTGTTAAAATTACGAATGTGTTAAGATTATGTACAGTATGCGTTAAGATTGCGTAAATGTGTTAAGATTACATGGGCAGCTGAGGACATGTGTTAGACTGTTTGGGTTCATCCACCCAAGCCAGGAGACTACACAGGGTATTTCATTCATACTGTCAAACACACCACTCACTTCCAAAGGGAAGTATACACTCCCCGGACAGTTTATTAGGTACACCCAGCTAGTACCGGGTCAGACCCCCCTTTGCCTCAAGAACAGCCTGAATATGTTGGTTTGTGGATTGTCTATTAGCTTGCAGGATTCTTGCCATTCTCCTTCAACCCCTCTTAACAACGAGCTGTTTTCTCCCACAGGACTGCTGCTGACTGGATGTTTTTTGTTTGTTGCACAATTCTCTGTAAACCCTAGACACTGTCGTGTGTGAAAAGCCCAGGAGAGCGGCCGTTTCTGAGATACTGGATCCAGCGTGCCTGGCACCAACGATCATACCCACGCTCACAGTTGTTTAGGTCACTCGTTTTTCCCATTCTAGTAATTGAATGCCTCGATGCCTGTCTGCCTGCTTTATATAGCAAGCCGCGGCCACATGACTCACTGTCTGCAATCCATGTCCACGAATGGGGTAGTGTACCCAGTGAGTGAGAGATAGTGACACTCATGGAGGACAGTGGAAGTTGAATGGAAATCTATTTGTTACATTCCAAAACACATTTTTACTTTAAATACTTTAAATTTCCCCCCTAAACTTCCACTGTCCTCCAAAAGTAGTTGAATGCCTCTGACAAACACCACTTCCTATCCTCCTCCAGCCCTGAGTGGGCGGTGAAGGGAAGGAGGGATGAAAGATGGAGGGATGAAGGTGGGTCAGACTGTGGGCTAGACGTACCTCTGCAGAGATGCGGCGGTTGCCCCTGTTCCTCAGACACACCCCTGTGGGGGACTGAACCTCGTCTGAGCTCGTCCCTGATGCCTGGTCACTCTCTCCGTCAGAGCCCATCTTCATATTCTCATGGACAATGTCTAAGAGTGAGAGCGAGAGAGATGCCATTTTTATAGGATGAGGTTAATATGGTAAAAAAAAATCCCCTCCCTGACAAGGATGAGTGTATAACCAGTAGTTGATAAGAGCAGGGGCCCATAAACGTATGAGTGATGTTATTCTTTCCATCAACTCAACATCATCCACTGCTGCTGCTGGGAACTATAGCAGCAACCACTCCCTGGTCAGTTTCCACTGTCCTATCCTCTCTCCTGGCTCAACTGACACCGTGTGTGTGTGTGGGTTTGTGTGTCAATGCATTTATTTTTTAAATTTAACCAGGCAAGTCAGTTAAGAACAAATTCTTATTTACAATGATGGCCTACACCGGCCAAACTCGGACAACGCTGGGCCAATTTTGCGCCGCCCTATGGGACTCCCAATCATGTCCGGTTGTGATGGATTCAAACCAGGTTGTCTGCAGTGACGCCTCTAGCACTGAGATGCAGTGTCTACTGCGCCACTTGCTAGGGCGGTCACAAAATTGTCAGCCCGTGATTGTCAAGCAAATAACTAGTCCGTTAATTAACAAAGACATTTAGCATCTCCTGGCTTCCTGCCAAATGGCTACACTACACTAGTTCATTTAGCAGACAAGATTTGCTTATAATTCCATGGCATTTTATTTTATAGTATAAAGAATACAATTGAACAAAGCTGAATAAAATATAAATATTTGCTCCAAACGATTTGAGGGAGTGCGCACGAGGCTATTCTGTGTTGAGCGGTTAACAAAGTAATAGGTATTCCTATATGCTTAATTTAGAGTTATTAAATGTAACTTTAGTTGTTCTGACGTTGGGGTTTATGTTTTGATGTTTAATACATTGTAAGGATGCATGATGAGACGAATGATGATTTGAAAAAAAAGTCACTTGAAAGGCAGGCTGTACACACTTCAATAGTCTCTCATTCACAATTTGACAACCCTAAAAAAAATCCATGCCTTTTGCGGCCCGGAGTGCTGCATTGTGCCCTTCTCCCTGAGTGTACTGTGCAATCAGTCACGTGATCGGGTCTTTCTCACAGGCTACAAGTGAAGAAGGACACATCAGGGACGCAACTGCGCGCGTCCTTATCAACGTGCATATTGAAGATATTGGAAGAACTGTACACATTTAATTTGTCAGCCAACAGGATAAGTAGACCTAACGAACAGGAAAAGCACTAGACTATGTCAATCTACTATTACCCCATAGTACAAGATTCAACCTATTCTATTCTGTACGAGAAATAAATATTCCAAAACATAGTCTGGGACAGTTGTGGGATGCGATAGATCCCAAATTAATACAACCACTTGCATCAAAAAAAGCTTCAGAACATTTAGCTTAAAATGTTGATAAAACATTAGGATCTTTCTTCACATTATAAGTGCAGCAATGCGCACATGGTAGTAGGCTATATGTGCAATGTTCCATTAGTGGGAAACACCATTATCAAAAGTGACCACAAATGAAATTATGCATGTAATGCTTTTATTATAAAGGTGCATTATAAACTCACGCGCGGCTTATACAGTTCCTTTGGAAAGTATTCAGACCCCTTTAGTTTTACCACATTTTCGTACGTTACAGCCTTATTCTAAAAAGGGATTCAAAAATAATAAAACCTCAGCAATCTACACCACAATACCTCATAATGTTTTGTTTTTTATGTTTGCAAATGTATTAAAAATAGAAAACTGAAATTAGAATACATTAGTATTCAGAACCTTTGCTATGAGACTCAAAATTGAGCTCAGGTGCATCCTGTTTCCATTGATCATCCTTGAGATGTTTCTACAACTTCACCTTCTAACAGGACAATGACCCTAAGCACACAGCCAAGACAACGCAGGAGTGGCTTCGGGACAAAGTCTCAATGTCCTTGAGTAGCCCAGCCAGAGCCCAGACTTGAATCCGATCGAAAATCTCTGGAGAGACCTGAAAATAGCTGTGAAGGAATTTACCCCATCCAACCTGACAGAGTTTGAGAGGATCTGCAGAGAAGAATGGGAGAAACTCCCCAAATACAGGTGTGCCAAGCTTGTTGTGTCATACCCAAGAAGACTGGAGGCTGAAATCACTGCTAAAGGTGCATCAACAAAGTACTGAGTAAAGGGTCTGAATACTTATGTAAAATTATGAAAGCTGATGGGATCCTTCTCTTTTTATTAGCAGCCATCACTCTGTTTTCTCGCGCAATTGCATAGCCTATAGACATGTTGCGAAACATGAGCTCATGACCTCTTGAAGTGTTTGATTAGATTTTCGAATACATGTTCATTGATGTCAGGGTGATTAGAGGGACAATAGAGTGCTGAGTACCAGGCAGTTAGCAAACTTGGTAGGCTACTAATGACCAGCAGCAGCATCAGTGTGAGTCCATGCCTGTGTGTGTGTTGTCTCACCGAGGCGGCTGCCGTTGCGTTGCATGACCATGAGAGACCCTAGCCCTCCTCCTCCTATGACGCTCTGCGGTCTCCGTAGTGGGGGCTTCTTGAAGGAACTAGTGTACTGGTGCAGGAAGGAGTGAACACTCTGGGCTGAGGGGGGAAGACCGTGACCATTATGCACCATGGTCCCTGGGGGTGGGAAGAGAGAACTGTGTGAATCATCAATAGGAGTACCTTAGATTATAATACTGTGTAGCATAGATGGAACCAGGAGTTTTTCCCCAATCAAGTAACCTGACCAGGGAAAAACTCGGCCTATTGTCAGGAAATGTAAATGTATTTAGGCATTCCCTTAAATGCATTTAGCACCGCCGCTGCTAAAATGTTTATGCCACAAATTGTTGTTTTTTAAAGTCCTGCTGAAAAAAATCCTAGGGGAAAAACTGTTAGGTGTAGTCAGAGGTATTATTAGGCCTTGAGTGTGGACAGATACAAATCCAGATCGAGAACATTAACAATAGGATTAAGATCAAATATTGTCAAAACAACAGTTGACCAAACACACTACCTCCTACACCGTCACTAAAGAATACACACAATGTCTGATTTCACTACTACAGCTGTGTTTGTTATGTCATATAAAATCAGATCAACACTATGATTTTAGGACTCCTCCGCATCACACCATCTCTACTTATATATCTGACCATTCCATCTCCTCGATTTTACTGCCACACACAAAGCAGACTGCCGCAACACAATCCCCTCCGCACAGAACACACAGGCACAAGCACACACACACGTCAAACCTCCTCCTCCACACAACTTTAATATCACACAACACACACTTGATCAGGAGCAGGGAACAGTCAGGGCAGATCTAGAGTTAAAAGCTCTATAAAAACTGATTGAGTAAATACCAACATCCTCTGTTGGAGAAAGGGAGAGGGGAGCGGTCTAAAGGAGAGAAGGAGAGGGAAGGAGAGGGGAGCTGGTCTAAAGGAGAGAAGGGAGCTGGTCTAAAGGAGAGAAGAAGAGAAGGGAGCTGGTCTAAAGGAGAGAAGAAGAGAAGGGAGCTGTCTAAAGGTGAGAGGAAGAGGGAAGAAGAGAGGAGCAGTCTAAAGGAGAGAAGAAGAGGGGATGGGTGTTGAAGAAAAGTAGACGGAAGCTGGGGAAAACATTGATAAAGCCTTGGGATAAAGCCTTGGGAGAGAGAGCGAGGGAGATAACAGAGGAGAGAAATGTGCTTCAAGATGCTCAGCTGCTTTCACAGAGTTCTCTAAGTCACTGTGGCAATGTCATGGAAACTCTAGAATGTTCGGGACCCTGAGAAGCCAGCACCATAGAAACGCCATGGCAGCCAACGACAACAAACACCAGACACTAGACTAATATCAGCTGAGAGATAATTAACCAGCTATGTCACACCATCTTTGTTTGGACGCCTCGCAGGCTACATACAACCGTGTAGCCCCTAATATGAAGGAAAAATAATGATGATGTGTGTGTGGGTTTAGGAAGTAAGAGAGACCATAGTATTGTGTAGTTTCAAGCAGAAAAAATGACTCACGTTACATCCACATAACCACACATTCCAGCATCCATTCACACACTCTTAATTTCAATTACATTTTCAATGTAAGGGCTTTATTGGCATGGGAAACAAACTGTATGTCAACATTGCCAAAGCAAGTGTAGTAGGTAGTAAACAGTAAAAATTAACAGTAAACATTACACTCAGAAGTTCCAAAAGAATAAAGACATTTCAAATGTTATATTATGTATATATACAGTGTTGTAACAAATAAACATAAATATGGGTTGAATTTACAGTAGTGTTTGTTCTTTACTGGTTGCCCTTTTCTTGTGGAAACAGGTCACAAATCTTGCTGCTGTGATGGCACACTGTGTTATTTCACCCAGTAGATATGGGAGTTTATCAAAATTGGGTTTGTTTTCAAATTCTTTGTGGATCTATGTAACCTGGGGTAAATATGTGTCTCTAATATGGTCATACATTTGGCAGGAGTTTAGGAAGTGCAGCTCAGTTTCCAACTCATTTTGTGGGCAGTGTGCACATAGCCTGTCTTCTCTAAAGAGCCAGGTCTGCCTACGGCAGCCTTCCTCAATAGCAAGGCTATGCTCACTGAGTCTGTACATAGTCAAAGCTTTCCTTAAGTTTGGGTCAGTCACAGTGGTCAGGTGTTCGGCCACTGTGTACTCTGTTTAGTGCTCTGTTTTTTTGTTAATTCTTTCCATTGTGTCAAGTAATTCATTTTTTGTTTTCTCATGATTTGGTTGGGTCTAAATGTATCGTTGTCCTGGGGCTCTGTTTGTGAACAAAGCTTGCTTTGGGGACTAGCTTGCTTAGGGGATTCTTCTACAGGTTCGGCTCTTTTCTGGATTAGCGGTTATCGGCCTAATTCTGCTCTGCATGCATTATTTGGTGTTTTACGTTGTACGCAGAGTCTCAATTTGGTGTTTGTCCCATTTTGTGAATTCTTGGTTGATGAGCGGATCTCAGACCTCACAACTATAAAGGGCAAGGGGTACTATAACTGATTCAAGTATTTTTAGACAGATACTAATTGGTATGTCGAATTTTATGTTCCTTTTGATGGCATAGAAGGCCCTTCTTGCCTTCTCTCTCAGATCGTTCACAGCTTTGTGGAATTTACCTGTGGTGCTGATGTTTAGGCTGAGGTATGTATAGTTTTTTGTGTGCTCTAGAGCAACGGTGTCTAGACGGGATTTGTATTTGTGGTCCTAGCAACTGGACCTTTTTTGGAACACCATTATTTTTGTCTAACTGAGATTTACTGTCAGGGCCCAGGTCTGACAGAATCTGTGCAGAAGATCTAGGCGCTGCCCTCCTTGGTTGGTGACAGAAGCCCCATATCGTCAGCAAACAGTAGACATTTGACTTCAGATTCTAGTAGGGTGAGGCCGGGTGCTGCAGACTGTTCTAGTGCCCTCGCCAATTTGTTGATATACATGTTGAAGAGGGTGGGGCTTAAACTGCATCCCTGTCTTACCCCATGGCCCTGTTGAAAGAAATGTGTTTTTTGCCACACACTTGTTGTTTGTGTAAATGGATTTTTATAATGTTGTATATTTTTCCCACAACACCACTTTCCATCAATTTGTATAGCAGACCCTCATGCCAAATTGAGTCAAATGCTTTTTTGAAATCAACAAAGCATGAGAAGACTTTGCCTTTGTTTTGGTTTGTTTGTTTGTCAATTAGGGTGTGCAGGGTGAATACGTGGTCTGTTGTACAGTAATTTAGTAAAAAGCCAATTTGACATTTGCTCAGTATAGTCGTGGCCATAAGTTTTGAGAATGACACAAGTATTGGTCTCCACAAAGTTTGCTGCTTCAGTGTTCTTAGATATTTATGTCAGTAGTTACTATGGTACACTGAAGTATAATTACAAGTATTCCATAAGTGTCAAAGGCTTTCATTGACAATGACATTCAGTTTATGCAAAGAGTCAATATTTGCAGTGTTGACCCTTATTTTTCAAGACCTCTGCAATCCGCCCTGGCATGCTGTCAATTAACTTCTGGGCCACATCCTGACTGATGGCAGGCCATTCTTGCATAAATCAATGCTTGGAGTTTCAGAAGTTGTGAGTTTTTGTTTGTCCATCGCCAAAAGTTGTTTGAGGATCGCCACAAGTTCTCAATGGGATTAAGGTCTGGGGAGTTTCCTGGCTATGGACCCAAAATGTCGATGTTTTGTTCCCCGAGCCACTTAGTTATCACTTTTGCCTTATGGCAAGGTGCTCCATCATGCTGGAAAAGGTATTGGTCGTCACCAAACTGTTCTTGGATGGTTGGGAGAAGTTGCTCTCGGAGGATGTGTTGGTACCATTCTTTATTCATGGCTGTGTTCTTAGGCAAAATTGTGAGTGAGCCCACTCCCTTGGCTGAGAAGCAACCCCACACATGAATTGTCTGAGGATGCTTAACTGTTGGCATGACACAGGACTGATGGTAGCACTCACCTTGTCTTCTCCGGACAAGGTGTTTTCCGGATGGCCCAAACAATCGGAAAGGGGATTTATCAGAGAAAATGACTCCACCCCAGTCCTCAGCAGTCCAATCCCTGTACCTTTTGCAGAATATCAGTCTGTCCCTGATGTTTTTCTCTCAGGTGTGAGTGGCAGCAGGCACTCACACCTGCCTGCTGCCATTCCTGAGCAAGCTCTGCACTGGTGGTGCCCCGATCCCGCAACTGAATCAACTTTAGGAGACGGTCCTGGTGCCTTCTTCACAACAATTGAACCTCTCTCCTTAAAGTTCTTGATGATCCGATAAATGAGTTTAAGTATAGCCAATTGGAGTTTGTAGTCTGTATATTTTATAATTTCATTGAGGATATCGTCAACACCACAGGCCTTTTTGGGTTGGAGGGTTTGTATTTTGTCCTGTAGTTCATTTAATGTAATTGGAGAATCCAGTGGGTTCTGGTAGTCTTTAATACTTGATTCTAGGATTTGCATTTTATCATGAATATTTAGTTGTTCTTTGCTATAAGGCCAAAAAGACTGGAGAAGTGGTTTACCCACACATCTCCGTTTTGGATAGATAGCTCTTCGTGTTGTTGTTGTTTTCCAATTTTCCCAGAAGTGGTTAGAGTCTATGGATTCTTCAATTACAATGAGCTGGTTTCTGACGAGCTGTTTATTTCCTTTTCTGTAGTGTATTTCTGTTTTGTTTTAGTGATTCCCCATAGTGAAGGTGTAGGCTCAGGTTTTCTGGGTCTTTGTTTTTGGTTGAATAGGTTTCTCTGTCTAGGTAGCACACGAGGACATTTCTCTCTGTTGAGATCACTTCCTTATTAATTTCTAGCCATGTTCCTGTTTTAACTAATTTAATAGTGGGTTAGGTCTGCTCTATACCAAATTAGCATATCCCCTGAGTCTCTTCCCTGTTTCACACCTGGTGGTTTGGTGGATGGGACTACCAGCTCTCTGTAACCTAGAGGGCAACCAGTGGGTCCGTCACCTTTATACCATGTTTCTTGTATGATGGCAATGTCTGTATTTCCAATTTCTTTGATGAAGTCTGGGTTCCTGCTCTTTAGGCCAAAGGCAGATGACCTCAGAACTTGTATATTCCCGGATGAGATAGTAAAAGCTTTGTGTTCCATAGTGTCTAGTGTTGTTTTTGTGTGATTTAGGCCCAGACCATCACAGTAGGTGTGAGCAGAGCATGTTGAGCATCTGATACATACCTCTTAGGTCGCAAGATGGTGCTTGGGCGGGTGAATTAGTGGGGGTTGGGCCTGTTTCTCTGCTCCCAGCCTTGGCATATGTCCTGCTGTCATGTTGAGGTCCTTGCCTCAGGGGTGGGGGGCATGGGGTGGGCAGAAGGGGTATAGGTCTGATATGGGGGGGGCCTATATAGGGTGTGGCCAGGGTTTGTCTTAGCTAGTTGGGGTGGGGCTGGTGATGCTGTGGTCTGGGTGTAGGTCCTCTTGGAGTGGGTTCTCTCGGTGCAGGTCATTCAGGAAGGGTTCTTGCAGGTCTGGGAGAGTGTCTCGCTGGCCTAGGTGGGGTGTCCGTTGCTCTGTCCCTCCTATGTGAGGTGCTCAGCCTACGGTTGAGGGTGATGTCCTTCAGGGTCCTGGCAAAAGTTGGGACTGCTGCCTTGTAGAGGTGGACCTGGTCGTAAAGGCTGTTCCAAGTCCAGGGTGGAGTGGTTGGCAAGGTAGACATTAGGTTTTGAGGCACAGTCTCACAAAATTATTTTCATGGTAGCAGGGTGGAGATAACCACTTGTGCGTTGGGGAAAGAGGAAGAAGCTTTTTCGATCACTCCCTTGATTGATGTAGCCACCCTTTCCTACTGGGCCCTCAGGTCATTTGTACCTGTGTGAATTATGATGTGGCTGGGGGACCCTAGTCTGTCCTCTGACAACAGCTCCAGGGCATGCCTAGTGTTTGGACAGCAGAGTTTATTTACTTTGTGTTTGGGAAAAAGTTTCTCCACTTGAATGCATTTGTAATTTTAGTCAATGAGGAGCACAATCTCTGCTTTTGTGTGTCTTCAGTGGATGTGTGGGTGTTGTCAAGAGGGCTATCAGGGGATCTGACAGGAGGGCTGTTAGGAGGGGGTTGGGTCTGTTGGGTTGGTGAGCTGACAGGGGGCTGTTAGGAGGGGGTGGGGTCTGTTGGGTTGGTGAGCTGACAGGGGGCTGTTATGAGGGGGTGGGGTCTGTTGGGTTGGTGAGCTGACAGGGGGCTGTTAGGAGGGGGTGGGGTCTGTTGGGTTGGTGAGCTGAGAGGGGGCTGTTAGGAGGGGGTGGGGTCTGTTGGGTTGGTGAGCTGACAGGGGGCTGTCAGGAGGGTGTGGGGTCTGTTGGGTTGGTGAGCTGACAGGGGGCTGTTAGGAGGGGGTGGGGTCTGTTGGGTTGGTGGGTCCTGTGTTGTCTAACCCATTGTGGTGTTGATGTTGTGGTCCGGGTCTGAGGTGGGCTGTTCTGCTGGCTTCTCTGGGGTAGTGTCCTGCTCTCTGTCACCCCTTAGCTTTCTCATATCTTTCTTCAGTGCCATGTGTACCTCTGAGTTCTCTCACCTCGGTCCGTAGAGCAGCCAGCTCTCTCAGACGGCCGTCCATCTCCACCTTCTGCCCTCCGGGTCTTGTTTGGTGGGTGTTGTGCTGGTCTGTTTTGTGGGTTTGCTCTTTCTGGATCGTGTGGACTAGCTCTCTGAGCTCCACCATGTCTCTCTCCAGCTCTGTGAATGTATCCCTCTCAATGATGGAGGAGCATTGCAGTTGTGGGACCAGGGTGTGTTCAGTGCTGGGTGGGTGACTATCCTCGTCTGCAGGACAGTTTGAAGAGGTGTGATCAGACTCACTCAGGATGGGGGAGTTATCACAGAGAGGGAGCTTTTCCTGCTGTGCTCGCTCTTTGATCCTGTAAAAGTCCTGCTGGAACTGCATGAGAATGCCCTGCACCATTACTGTCCCAGACGTGTACACGTTGACAGAGGTTGTTTCAATTTCCTCAATGTCTAGTATTCTGGAGTTTCCAACCTGGGCCAATACCCTCTAGGGGTAGTGTGCTCTTATAGCACTGTGCCATGCCAGGAGATGGTCTGGATGGAATATTAAGTTGCTTACGTTCCCCTTCTTTGTAGCAGTCAGAAAATAGTGTCTCTGGATTGTCCTTAAGGAGCGTTTTTTTTTTTTTTTTATTCCGTGCCGTGTTATTTTTAATATCCATGGGGTACTTTATTGTAATGATAAGCTTCAAAGGCCTGTGCATTTGGGTGGGGGGGGTGCTCTCCTGCCATTGTTAGGCTCAAGAGTTCACACCACCTCACTTCACACTTCTGTGCTAATTGAAGTTGCAGCCAGTTCAGGTCAGTAATGTCCTAGCAGCTTGGTAGACTTACTTATTTAGCTTTGTATAACAAAATTACCTAGAGATTATAGTCTTTAACTTTTTGGCTTCAGAAGTATGTTCAGATTGAACATTACTCACTCAGTTTAGCGTTGGATGGTATTTCCTGGTTCCTCTGTGTTTCTTCTACAGGTTTTGGTTTTTCTTGATAGTTCTTGGTAGTAACAGTCCATTCAGGTCATTTTGTGCAAAATCAAGGTTTTAGGTATGGAATTTTGATTTGGATTGAAGGTTTGGATGTAGAGGTTAGTATCCTGTATATATCCTCGCGAAAAAATTCAAGTTTATCTTAATTTATCGAACTATAATTCTATATTTTTGCAGACTAACTCAGGAGCCCACACTACACTCTCACTCTCTCCATCACACTATCACAGGGCTGTCCAAACCTGTTCCTGGAGAGCTACCATCCTGTAGGTTCACTCCAACCCTCATCTAGCGCACCTGATTCTAATAATTAGCTGCTTGAAAAGCTGAATCTGGTTGTTTACAACTGGGGTTGGAGTGAAAAGGGGGGTAGCTCTCCAGGAACAGGGTTGGACAGCCCTGCTCTATCACAAACACCCCACCCACACACCCCTGCAGACACACACCCTCACCGCTGTCCTTGATGCCGTTCTCCTCTATAGTCATCTGGTCAGCCAGTTCAGACAGAGACTCATCGATGGTCTGACTCCCTCTCAGAGTCTGGGACAGCCTCCTCCTAAACTTCTTCATCTTCTCCATGGAGCACTCTGGCAGGGGAGGTCTGCGGAGAGGAGGGGACAGTCAGTAAGGTCTGGGGAGAGGAGAGGACCGTCAGTAAGGTCTGGGGAGAGGAGAGGACCGTCAGTAAGGTCTGGGGAGAGGAGAGGACCGTCAGTAAGGTCTGGGGAGAGGAGAGGACCGTCAGTAAGGTCTGGGGAGAGGAGAGGACCGTCAGTAAGGTCTGGGGAGAGGAGAGGACCGTCAGTAAGGTCTGGGGAGAGGAGAGGACCGTCAGTAAGGTCTGGGGAGAGGAGCGGACCGTCAGTAAAGTCTGTGGAGAGGACACAGTCTAACACACACACACACAAACAGTTCTGGGGAGAGAGTCGTCCGAGAGAAATGGATACCCACAGTTAATTTTATTGTGGAACATTACCGCAGAAAAGAGTAACAGTTTGGTGAACAGCTACTGAGGACACACCCTGAAATAAAGCGGGCTGATAAAGACTTATAATGCTGTACATATGGTGGGGAGTTCTTCCTGACCGCTCTTGGTTTTATAAGCTAGAAGGCTTCAAAGCAAACCACAGCATCAGTGTTCACCATGGGTCTTTCTTTGACAATAACTGTAGTGCTGATGTTTGAGAAAGCTTGAGGAATAGTTCATCTTGTAGTCCAAGTGTGCTTGTCGAAGGGTGTGTTTTTTAAAGAGTAGAGTAGTCAAAAGTCTGGACACACCTACTCATTCAAGGGGTTTTCTTTATTTTTACTATTTTCTACATTGTAGAATAATAGTGAAGACATTAAAACGATGGAAATAACACATTTGGAATTAGGTAGTAACAAAAAAAGTGTTAAACCAATCAACATATATTAGCCACCCTTTGCCTTGATGACAGCTTTGCACACTATTGGCATTCACTCAACCAGCTTCATGAGGAATGCTTTTCCAACAGTCTTGAAGGAGTTCCCACATATGCTGGGCATTTGTTGGCTGCTTTTCCTTCACTCCGCGGTCCAACTCATCCCAAACCATCTCAATTGGGTTGAGGTCGGGTGATTGTGGAGGCCAGGTCATCTGATGCAGCACCATCACTTTCCTTGGTTAAATAGCCCTTACACAGCCTGAAGGTGTGTTTGGTGTCATTGTCCTGTTGAAAACCAAATTATACTCCCACTAAGCGCAAAACAGATGGGATGCTGTACCGCTGCAGAATGCTGTGGTAGCCATGCTGGTTAAGTGTGCCTTGAATTCTAAATAAATCACTGACAGTGTCACCAGCAAAGCACCCCCACACCTCCTCCTCCATGCTTGACGGTGGGAACCACACATGCAGAGATCATCCGTTCACCTACTCTGCATCACAAAGACAGCGGTTGGAATCAAAAATCTCAAATTTGGAATCATCAGACCAAAGGACAGATTTCCACCGGTCTAATGTCCATTGCTGAAGTCTCTTATTTTTATTGGTGTCCTTTAGTAGTGGGTTCTTTGCAGCAATTCGACCATGAAGGCCTGATTCACGCAGTCTCTGAACAGTTGATGCTGAGATGTGTCTGTTACTTGAACTCTGAAGCATTTATTTGGGCTGCAATTTCTGAGGCTGGTAACTAATTAACTTATCCTCTGCAGCAGAGGTAACTCTGGGTCTTCCTTTTTTGTAGTGGTCCTCACGAGCCAGTTTTATCATAGCACTTGATGGTTTTTGCGACTTGTAGAAACTTTCAAAGTTCTTGAAATATTCTGGATAGACTGACCTTCATTTCTTAAAGTAATGACGGACTGTCGTTTCTCTTTGCTTATTTGAGCTGTTCTTGCCATAATATGGACTTGGTCTTTTATCAAATATGGCTATCTTATGTACACCCTGCGTGTTAACTGTCCTGTTGTGTAACAATCACAGTTTGGAACTGTGAGTTCATTCGGACATCACAAGCATAAAACAACTCACGCTGGGGCGACTGTTAGAGATATTTGGAACTCACGTAAGAAAAGGTTCAGCTTCGTCTGAGTTTGGCCAGTGTAGGCCGTCATTGTAAATAAGAATTTGTTCTTAACTGACTTGCCTAATAAAAAAATAAAAACACCTCAAGCTAAATAGTCCCAACATCTATAGAAAAATGTAGACATTGGCATTGATACACGTTTTATAGCTACTGACTAGAGCGAACACAAGAACCCTTCAACACTCAAGGAAGGCTTAATGTAGGAGTAAGTAATAGACCCTAATTAATTTCGAACACTGGACAAACATGATGTATTGGGAGGGGTAATTATTCATGTAGCTATGGGATGGAATGAATCTAATGTGAAGAAGAACCTAGCTATCAACACTTACACGCCTAATTTAGATTTGAGTAATAGAACAGTAGTTGTAATTAATTTAGAAAAGTGGCAAACATTATGTATTGGGAGAGAGATTCAGGGGATGGGAAACTAATATGAACAGACTGGAGTGAACCAGAAAGTACAGTCAAGGAAAAATACAATTTAGACATTAGTAAAATAGGCTAATTCATTTCCCACACTGGAGAAACAATTCAATTTCATTGGCAGCAGGTAGCCTAGCGGTTAGAGTGTTGGGCCAGTAACTGAAAGGTCGCTGGTTTGAATACCTGAGCCGACAAGGTGGAAAATAATATATTAACCTGTCGATGTGTCCTTGAGCAAGGCACTTAACCCTAATTTACTCCAGGGGCTGACCCTGTAGGTAGGCAGTCATTGTAAATAAGAATTTGTTCTTAACTGACTTGCTTAGTTAAATAAAGGTTAAATAAAATAAAAATATTAAACTAATGGTCTGCATCCCAAATGGCACCCTATTCCCTAAAAGTTACTACTTTTGAAAGTAGTGTGTGCACAAAGTAGGGGATAGGGTGCCATTTGAGTCCATGAACTGTTAGCAGATGGATTTCCGAAGAACAGGACTAGCGTGGGCTGCATCCCCTTCACATTGCATTCCATCCCCATTCAGTGTGAGGGAGAGATGGTGTGTGTGGTTATCACTACCAAAGGAATAGCTCATAGCCTTCTTCTCATAACTCACATTCTCACAGCAGAGGCTCCAGTGCATTAGACTGGAGTAAATGAATACATTTGACTGGAGTTATTGACGGCAGTGTCTGACCCATCCCGTCCTTGTCCCCGTAGCTTGGCTCTGTGGTCTAGTCTGAAGCCCTGGAGCGTTGGATGTGTATCCCTGCTCCCATAAGTAAGCAGGCCGAGCAGAGGACTGAGCTCCAGATACACTGCGCTACGGACAGAGAAGTAGTCCCATTCAGCACGCACTAATTACGATTTTTACCATGGCAAAACACTGTCGTCCCCCACTTAAATGTCTAAATGCAAAGCCCCCGGCAGGAGACTAAAATTATATTTTTCTTTCATCAAACACCCTATAGTACGGCTACCCATGATTTCCCCACATGGACCAACTCAGATAGCTTTCCAGCAGCTGTATGCAAAATGGTATTTTCCACATCAGTTTGCCTAGCATGGAGTGAGGATTGGAGGGGGTAGGGAAAAGACTAAGAGAAGCAGGGGGAAGGGGGAGGAAGGAGAGGATGTGATGAGGGAGAGGAGAGAATGTGGTGAGGGACAGGCGAGGGAAGGGATGTGAGGAGGGAAGGGATGTGAGGAGGGAGAGGATGTGAGTTGAAAGGCGTGTGAAGAGAGAGTAGAAGTAGGTTGAGGAGAAGCTGCTAGTGGCTCAATAAAAAGGTGTCAGCATGCTACAGTTTGGCTGACGGCTAGCCAAAGTTGGCTAAGCAAACTGAACGAGTTTGCTCGCATACTCCCTTAACCTTTTCATACGCGAGTTCCAAATATCTCTAACGGTCGCCCCAGCGTGAGTTGTTTTATGCTTGTGATGTCCGAATGAACTCACTGTTCCAAACTGTGACTGTTACACAACAGGACAGTTAACACGCGATGCCTACTAATTATCATCTATAGGCTGTGTTTGAATTTGTCAATTTCTAATTATTTTCTAACAAATGTTATTTTCTAACAGTAGTTTGAATTGAAGTGTTTGTCCACCTCCTCATTAATTCAGATAGAAGTAGACCGTTTCACTGTTGCGGACAATTTATGTTTGAGGCTTTTCTGAGCAGGACAAACTTTTTCTCTCTTCGACAGGAGGAGGAGAGCCCAAGCACCTCCCCCATGTGTTTCCCGCAGATCAAGTGTGCAGACATTTGAGAAGTCTTGCATGAACTGGAACATTTTCTGGTTGGCGCTCGCATTGCCTTCCTTGTCGTCTTCCTTAATAATAATAATAATAACTTTGGACATGTGTGTGTTGCTTTCAAAGTAAGGGCCTGTATGTTGTGTTGTCGTTTCTACCGTAGCATAGAAATTACATCATGCTCCGTACATACATTTACAGTTTATTCAAGTACTGGTGACAAATAATGCATTCCGATTATTGCATAGATTGTAATGGACACCTATGGTGTGTGTAAAATACTTTTTTGAAGGCTGTATTGCCTATGATGCGCTAAGCTATTTGCCAGCTATGTGTGGCGCCATGTCTGTTGACATTATACAATGCATTATGGGTGTCACGTAAACGTCTGTCAGACCAAAGATGATATAATGAGGTGAAGGAATTTCGGGTAAACTTCCGGAAGTGAACATAGGTAAGTGAATGATCGTAGATGACACACCCCCTTCAACATGCATACTGCAAACAGACCAAACTCATCTTGTCTCCTCTTATTATCTTTGGTTGAGGAGAAAAACAAACATAGCAGCGTCGGATTACTTTCGATTTCTAGAAAGTGTTTTACTCAATTATTTAGATCAATGGTGAGCTCACCCGTGATGTGATAAATTATAAACAGTACTTGCTATTAGCTAATTCATATTGTAGTTTGTCAGCAGAGAGTTATAAAAATATGACCGCTTGTGTTATGTCAATCTTTCCTCAGTTAGCGCTAGGACAAATGTAGCCTACATTTTTCCGGTTTGGATGATTGTGTTATGCTGTAGCTACTTCTGTGAATGTATGGACATTGCATCCAAAAAATAAACTGCTCACATTCTGGACATAACATTCAGTAATTCGAAATTGCACGTTCTAAATAAGCATTCTAATCACACCGGTTTGATCGTAGCTATTGATCATAGCTACAGGGACCACTGTAGAATGATCACACCTGTGTGTTGGTACGTGTGAAAAGGTTAAAAGACATTCGCTTGAAAAACAAGAAAAAAAATAGCAATAGTACTGTTTATCCATTTTGAGACGCCGTAGACAGCATACACTTCCTCAAAATAGAATTTTTCATCCAACTAAGATTTTTGGTGCAGTATTAGTCTATGAATAAATGTGCATGAAAACAACAAAGACTTTACTGAAGAATCCCTACTGTTGACCAATCACAGACGAAGGGGCGTAGACTTAGGCTACCGACTTCAGCTTGCCTCCCAAAAAAATGTATGTGCCAGAAAAACCATTCTCATACATATACACGCTGAACTAAAATATAAAACGCAACATGCAACAATTTCAAAGATTTTACAGTTACAGTTCATATAAGAAAATCTGTCAATTGAAATAAATCCATTTGGCCCTAATCTATAAAATGTCACATGACAAGGCAGGGGCGCAGCCACTTAGCACCTCCCCCCATCAGACAATCCCGTAGGTGAAGAAGCCGGATGTGGAGGTCCTGGGCTGACATGTTTACATGTGGTCTGCAGTTGTGAGGCCGGTTGGACGTACTGCCAAATTCTCCAAAACAAATGGAGGCGGCTTATGGTAGAGAAATTAAGATTACATTATCTGGCAACAGCTCTGGTGGACATTCCTGCAGTCTCCATGCCAATTGCACACTTCCTCAAAACTTGAGACAGCTGTGGCATTGTGTTGTGTGACAAAATGGCACATTTTAGAATGGCCTTTTATTTTACACCGCACAAGGTGCACCTGTGTAATGATCATGATGTTTAATTAGCTTCTTGATATGCCACACCTGTCAGGTGGATGGATTATCTTGGCAAAGGAGAAATTCTATAACAGGGATGTAAACAACTTGAGAGAAATTGCATATGGACATTTTCTGGGATCTTTAATTTATTTCAGCTCATGAACATGTTGAGCAAAGCTGTCATCAAGGCAAAGGGTGGCTACTTTGAAGGATCTCAAATATATTTTGATTTGTTTAACACTTTCTTGGTTATTTCATATTTTTTATGTCTTCACTATTATTCTACAATGTAGAAAATAGTACAAATATAGAAAAACCCTTTAATGAGTAGGTGCCCAAACTTTTTACTGGTACTGTATATATGCACAAACTCTTCCAAACTGCTTCGGCTGGGAAGCATGCCTCATGACAGCTCTAGGCCTCATGACAGCTCTAGGCACCATATAGGATAGTACACATGCTAACCACCAGCACTGTCCTTTCACTACTGTAGCAGTGAGCATCCTGTAACTGTTAATGAATGGGAGAGGATAGGAGGGAGGGGTAGGGGTACGGTTGAGGGCACACAGGCCCTGGCAGGGGGAAACAAGGCGGTCGCCACCATAAGCACGCTGTCATGTGACCAAGTGACTGCCACAGGGCCAATCGGCGCCCGGGAAGCAGGGCCACCCACAGGAAGTGGAAGAGACCCCTGAAGTACTGACCTTTGTGTCTGTTGTACAGGTACGATTCAGTGCCATGAGTGAGCTCACTCAGGCCTTAGTCAGCCTTGGCCCTGTAAAGAGCAGCCTTCTCTATCAGTCAGAGAAGAAAATGAGAACATGAGAGGAAGGAGCGGTCTGCTGTGCTGCTGGTTCCAATATAACACCCTTATGTAAGGCCCCCATTGTGAGGAGAGATGTGGGGCTTCCTGCTGCAAGGACATAGACTGGAGTTGCCAGCACCATGCTCTTACACCATCCTGGGCCACTGGAGACACAGAACAGGCAGGACTTTTGAGGAAAGACGGGTTGAGTGCGGCTACGTTCAGTACAGGCAAACGTTGTGGAACGTTGCAGATAGCAATGTCATGAACAGAACAGTCATGATTTGTTGTTTTACATATCAAAGTGGCATGTTTGTTCTATATAACATATTTGAATATAACATACTGTACCTGACATTGTTCTCTGCTTAACGCACCCCTAAATCCACTTCCTGAATTGTTCATATTTGAAGCGTCTAGACAGGTTAAGCAGTGAACACCTTATAGATCTGAATAAAAATATAAACGCAACATGTAAAGTCTTGGTCCCATGTTTCATGAGCTGAAATAAAAGAGAGGAGAACATGTTTCACACGCACAAAAAGCTTATTTCACTAAAATGTTGTTCACAAATTTGTTTACATCCCTGTTAGTGAGCATTTCTCCTTTGGCAAGATAATCCATCTACCTGATAGGTGTGGCATATCAAGAAGCTGAATAAACGGCATGAACATTACACAGGTGCACATTGTGCTGGGGACAATAAAAGGCCACTCTAAAATGTGCAGTTGTCACACAACACAATGCCACAGATGTCTCAGGTTTTGTGTGCAACTGACATGCAGACCGCAGTAATGTCCATCAGAGCTGTTGCCAGATAATGATAATTGAATGTTCATTTCTCTACCATAAGCTGCCTCCAACGTTGTTTTAGAGAATTTGGCAGTAAGTCCAACCGGCCTCACAACCACAAATCATGTGTAACCACGCCAGCCCAGGACCTCCACATTCAGCTTCTTAAACACCCACCCAGACAGGTGATGAAACTGGGTTTGCACAACCAAAGAATTTCTGCAAACTGTCAGAAAGGGAAGCTCATCTGCATGCTTGTCCTCCTCACCAGGGTCTTTTACCTGACTGCAGTTCAGCAATTTCAGTGGGCAAATGCTCACCTTTGATGGCCACTGGCACGCTGGAAAAGTGTGCTCTTCACGGATGAATCCCGGTTTCAATTGTACCGGGCAGATGGCAGACCACGTGTATGGCGTTGTGTGGGCTAGTGGTTTGCGGATGTCAACGTTGTGAACAGAGTGCCCCATGGTGGCGGTGGGGTTATGGTATGGGCAGGCATAAGCTACGGACAACGAACAAAGTTGCATTTTATCGATGGCAATTTGAATGAACAGAGATACTGTGACGAGATCCTGAGGCCCATTGTTGTGCCATTCATCCACCGCTATCACCTCATGTTTCTGCATGATAATGCACAGCCCCATGTCGCAAGGATCTGTACACAATTCCTGGAAGCTGAAAATGTCCCAGTTCTTCCATGGCCTGCCTACTCACCAGACATGTCACTCATTGAGCATGTTTGGGATGCTCTGGGATCAACGTGTACGACACCAATAACTAGCAACTTCTCACAGGCCACAATCAACAGCCTGATCAACTCTATGCGAAGGAGATGTGTCACGCTGAATGAGGCAAATGGTGGTCACACCTGATACTGACTGGTTTTCTGATCCACACCCCTACCTTATTTCTGTATCTGTATTCCCAGTCATGTGATACGAACTGTAACTCAGTAAAATCTTTGAAATTGTTTCATGTTGCATTTACAGTATATTGTTCAGTGTAGATCTAAACATTGAGTTAGGGCCAAGGGAAGGGGAGAATTGGCAGCAGTTAAGAGAGACAGGTGGGTTATCTAGGAGGTTGTCTGGAGTTGAACAACAACCTCTGTTTGTACTGGTACAGTGTCAAAATATAGAATGAGGGTCAAGGAACATGACTATCTCTGTCTATGGTACTTGGTCTCTTGCTTTCTCTTTCCCGTGCTCTCGTCTGTAGAGTCTCTGCCCCCTAAGCTCTACTCCTTCCTCCCCTCTCTAGCTCAGCTGTCACCCGGGTCAGAGTGGAGCTGGCACCAGTCACCCGGGTCAAAGCACAAGTGTGCTGACAGAAATGTGATGACAGTAGGCACCTTTGACAGACCGTGCGCTAATGATAACAGGGTCCTGGTCAGTCCTAAAACTAAATGCATGTTTTTCTATCGAACGCTGCCCGCACCCGCCCACCGGACTATCATCACTACTCTCGACGGGTCCGACTTAGAATACGTGGACTCCTACAAATACCTAGGCGTCTGGTTAGACTGTAAACTCAACTTCCAGACTCACATCAACCATCTCCAATACAAAATTAAATCTAGAATCGGCTTCCTATTTCGCAACAAAGCCTCCTTTACTCATGCTGCCAAACATGCCCTTGTAAAACTGACTATCCTACCGATCCTTGATTTTGGCGATGTCATTTACAAATTAGCCTCCAACACTTTGCTCAGCAAATTGGATGTAATCTATCACAGTGCCAGCCGTTTTGTTACCAAAGCCCCATATACTACCCACCACTGCGACCTGTATGCTCTCGTTGGCTGGCCTTCATTATATATTCGTCGCCAAACCCACTGGCTCCAGGTCATCTATAAGTCTTTATTAGGTAAATCCCCGCCCCATCTCAGCTCACTGGTCACCATAGCAACACCCACCCGTAGCATGCGCTCCAGCAGGTATATCTCACTGGTCACCCCCAAAGGCAACACCTACTTTGGCCGCCATTCCTTCCAGTTCTCTGCTGCCAATGACTGAAACGAATTGCAAAAATCATTGAAGCTAGAGGTTCCTATCTCCCTCACTAACTTTAAGCATCAGCTGTCAAAGCTGCTTATCGATCACTGCACCTGTATATAGCCCTTCTGTAAATAGCCCACACTACTACCTCATCCCCATATTTATTTTAATTATTTTCGCTAATCTTGCAATCCAGTATCTCTATTTGCACATCATAATTTGCACATCCTTCATTCCTGTGTTAATGCTAATCTGTAATTTATATCACCACTACGGTCTATTGTCCTACCTCCTAACCTTACTGCATTTTGCACTACATTTACACTCTGTATATAGATTTTCTATTGTGTTATTGACTGTACGTTTGTTTATTTCCCATGTGTAACTCTGTGTTGTTTTTGTCGCACTGCTTTGCTTTGTCTTGGCCAGGTCGCAGTTGCAAATGAGAACTTGTTCTCAACTGACCTACCTGGTTAAATAAAGGTGAAATAAAATACATTAAAAAAAGTCCTCATCGAAAATAAGACTCAAAGTTGATCTCGGTCTCACACACACACACACACACACACACACACAGTCCTGAATGAATGAGTGCTGAATGAATAAGTCCTGAGTGAATGAGTGATTACAGACCAGAGAATGGATGGATGCCTGATTTTTTCCTTCTTCTTCTAGGTCCTAACACCCCAACAGTTCCAGGTCTACATTGCAGACGGCACGGCACCCCGGTGAGGCATTAAACAGTCCTATTTTGTAATAGCCAGCGGCTATTAGACCATCTTCTGTATACCACCCCTACCTTGTCACAACACAACTGATTGGCTCAAACGCATTAAGAAGGAAATAAATTCCACAAATTAACTATTAACTAGGCACACCTGTTCATTGAAATGCATTCCAGGTGACTACCTCATGAAGCTGGTTGAGAGAATGCCAGTGCAAAGCTGTCATCAAGGCAAAGGGTGGCTACAATATCTGGATTTGAACACTTTATTGCTTACTACATGATTCCATGTGTTATTTCATAGTTTTGATGTCTTCACTATTATTCTACAATGTAGAAAATAAAGAAAAACCCTGGAATGAGTAGGTGTCCAAACTTTTGAATGGTACTTTATGTTTATAGTCCGGACTCCGACATTGCTAATCCTAACATTTATATATTTCTTAATTCCATTCTTTTACTTTTAGATTTGTTTGTATTGTTAGATATTACTACACTGTTAGAGCTAGGAACACAAGATTATCACTACACTCGCAATAACATCTGCTAAATATGTGTATGCGACCAATCAAATGTGATTTGACCACCCCCCCCCGTGTCTTATTGCTTAAATATACAGCTGAATCATAGGACTGATGCGATCTGTCTGTTCACTAGCCAGCTGTGTACCAGTACAACATATAAATAGAAAGGAAGGCAGGAGGCAACATCCGTGTTGCTTTGTTCATAAATGGAGATAAAGCTAGAGATAGCCTACATAACCAGAGAAATCTGTTTTGTAATCTGGCCTTTGCTTTGTTCATAATGAGATAATCACTCAGGAGTGGATTCATCAAAGGCTCTGGCCCTGGGAAGTGACAAAGCACACCAGCCAGCAACACACACACACAGCGACAACATTATCATCACAGAGGACACCAATTATCAGCCTTTCTATCCCCCTCTCGTCCACATAGCAGCTCCGGCCTGTCTGCCGCATAGTGTTTAACAGCTGTCAGTCACACACAAAAGGTGTGTATGTGAGGATCCTTATCTACAGTAAGGGCAGGTGGAAGCCAGAATATCAGAGGCTCAAAACATAGCTCTCTGAAACACAAGCATTGTTCTCTTTAGGCCTGGCTCACAAATTACACCCTATCACAACTATGTAGAGAATAAGATGTCCTGGTCAAAAATAATGCAACATACAGGGAATAGGGTGCCATTTTGGACATACCCTAATAGATAGATAGATAGGTAGGAACTTTATTGATCCCCGAGAGGCTGTAGTTTACCCCAGACCCAGGTTTCTCTTGCTGGAGTAAAGTTGCCTATACTGTAAGGCTGTCCCTGACTAAAAAATGGATTGGTCGAAATTCTTAAAGTGTATTTTTCCATATATAGATAAACCCAATGTGTTTTAATAAAATCAACTATATGCTTTGAACTTGTCTGATGCTTCAAGCTTACAGTTTAATTAAATAAGACAAATGTCTCAAGAGGGTGCCAGAAGAAAAAAACCTTAACCTGACCCAACTATTCTCCTCCCACTCCTGCTGGCTTTCACAGATTCTACCATTAGGCTACATGAGTAATGAGCAGCCTTTCTCATGTTGAAAGAATTTATCTTACCATTTCTACCGATCTGTGTGCCAGTTATGGTTTTCATATGCACATTTGTGAAACAGTTTCATTTAATTTATAATAACGTCTTCATATCTCAAAATCATTGTCATGTCGTTAATCAAAATTCTATACAAATCTAAAAACCTAAAATGTAACTTCTATTGCCAACTATGTAAAACTAGCCAACAAATAAAAACATTGCAGCCTGCAGGTAGAAAATGTCCTGATAAAA
Organism: Thymallus thymallus; assembly: GCA_023634145.1. NCBI lineage: Eukaryota > Metazoa > Chordata > Actinopteri > Salmoniformes > Salmonidae > Thymallus > Thymallus thymallus. The sequence continues at coordinate 27,479,266 of CM042413.1, forward strand.
ATAAATATCCTATAACTCACAATGATTACACATTGCTGCAAGGAACTTGAAACATTGTATCAACTATTAACTTGGGTCTGGCCTGAAGCTTGCACTAGCACTAAAATATTCTGGGCCTTCAGAGTTTCCAGCGCCAGTGAGCTCGGGACAGACACAGCTGTAGGTTATTTACACAAGGGATAAGCAGTGCTTGACTTGGGCAGGAGCTCAACGGAGCTGAGTACCGGCACCTCACATTTTCTACTGCTTGAGCTCCTGTTCCCCCTTATAGAATATTAGCTCAAAAGTATTGTGGAGCTCCTGCACCTAGCACCAAAAATGAGAACCGGAACCTATTTCAGTCCAAGTCAAGCACTGATAAGAAGTAATCAGGTAGGCCTATTTTATAACGTTTCCACTGGATCAGAGCATGACATTAAAATGTACTACTGGTGATATATGTAATGGTGAATTGACATTACTAACAACTAACACACTAACAATCAAACTCAAACAATTCACACAATGAAGTTATGAAACAATGAATAAATTAGCGAGAGAGATCACATTTTGTAGGGAAAAGTGCATTGTGCATCTGGGCGCATGGTCAATCCGTCGCCTGTTGTCAAGGATCTGCTGAGAAGACTGGGAGAAACCAAGCTTGTAGCGTCATACCAAAGAAGACAGTACGGAAAAAGTAACATGTATGCACTAACTAACTGTGACTAAAATGTAAATGTACAGTTGAAGTCAGATGTTTACATACACTTAGGTTGAAGTCATTAAAACTCATTTTTCAACCACTCCACAGATTTCATGTTAACAAACTATAGTTTTGGTAAGTCGGTTAGGACATCTACTTTGTGCATGACACAAGTAATTCTTCCAACAATTGTTTAAAGACAGATTATTTCACTTATAATTCACTAGATCACAATTCCAGTGGGTCAGAAGTTTACATACACTAAGTTGACTGACTTTAAACAGCTTGGAAAATTCCAGAAAATGATGCAATGGCTTTAGAAACTTCTGATAGGATGATTTACATAATTTGAGTCAATTGGAGATGTACCTGTGGATGTATTTCAAGGCCTACCTTCATACTCAGTCCCTCTTTGCTCGACATCATGGGAAAATCAAAAGAAAAAAATCAGAAAAAACATTATAGACCTCCACAAGTCTGGTTCATCCTTGGGAACAGTTTCCAAACGCCTGAAGGTACCACGTTCATCTGTACAAACAATAGTATGCAAGTATAAACACCATGGGACCACGCAGCCGTCATACCGCTCAGGAAGAAGACGCGTTCTGTCTCCTAGAGATGGACGTACATAAGTGCAAATCAATCCCAGAACAACAGCAAAGGACCTTGTGAAGATGCTGGAAGAAACAGGTACAAAAGTATCTATATTCACAGTAAAACAAGTCCTATATCGACATAACCTGAAAGGCCACTCAGCAAGGAAGAAGCCACTGCTCCGAAACCGCCATAAAAAAGCCAGACTACGGTTTGCAACTGCACATGGGGACAAAGATCATACTTTTTGGAGAAATGTCCTCTGGTCTGATGAAACAAAAATAGAACCGTTTGGCCATAATGACCATCGTTATGTTTGGAGGAAAAAGGGGGAGCCTTGCAAGCCGAAGAACACCATCCCAACCGTGAAGCACGGGGGTGGCAGCATCATGTTGTGGGGGTGCTTTGCTGCAGGAGGGTCTGGTGCACTTCACAAAATAGAAGGCATCACGAGGAAGGAAAATGATGTGGATATATTGAAGCAACATCTCAAGACATCAGTCAGGAAGTTAAAGCTTCGTCGCAAATGGGTCTTCCAAATGGACAATGACCCCAAGCATACTTCCAAAGTTGTGGCAAAATGGCTTAAGGACAACAAAGTCAAGGTATTGGAGTGGAAAGCTTGTGGAAGGCTACCCGAAACGTTTAACCCAAGTTAAACAATTTAAAGGCAATGTTACCAAATACTAATTGAGTGTATGTAAATCCTGACCCCATGGGAAAGGATGAAAGAAATAAAAGCTGAAATAAAATCACTCTACTATTATTCTGACATTTCACATTCTTAAAATAAAGTGGGGATCTAACTGACCTAAGACATGGACTTTTTACTAGGATTAAATGTCAGGAATTGTGAAAAACTGAGTTTAAATGTATTTGGCTAAGGTGTATGTAAACTTCCGACTTCAACTGTAAATGTGACTCAAGGCTGTAATCGCTGCCAAAGGTGCTTCAACAAAGTAGTGAGTAAAGGGTCTGAATACTTATGTTCATGTGATATTTATGTCATTCATTCTTTATAAATTTACTAAAATGTCTAAAAACCTTTTTTTGCTTCATCATTATGGGGTATTGTGTGTAGATTGATTAAAAAATATATATATATTTTTTAGAATAAGGCTGTAACGTAACAAAATGTGTAAAACGTCAAGGTGTCTGAATACTTTCCGAATGCACTGTATAGGAAATCTGAAACAGGTTCCTGACCAGCTGACCCTGTGGCTGCTGGATGGACTGTATGCTGAGTGAGACTTCCAGTTACCAATTACAGGCTGACTGTAAAGTGTGTGTGTGTGTGTGTGTGTGTGTGTGTGTGTGTGTGTGTGTGTGTGTGTGTGTGTGTTCACGCGTGTGGCCCTGTGTTTTTCAGGCTGACTGTAAAGTGTAAGTCCAAGCAGCTACGAAAAAAAACACAGGGCAGGTGCAAAATGCCAGAACGAAAGTATGAAAAAAAAAGTATAAAAATACAAGAAGTCTGGAGTGCAAAAAAGCTATAAGTGTAAGTGTGTGTGTGTGTGTGCGCGCGCACACACACACACACGTCTGTGTGTTTTTCAGACTGACTGTAAAGTGAGAGAGAGTTGGGTGACAGTTGGGAATGCCAGGCAGGCCAGGGAGCTAAATTTGCTCACACTAGCATTTCTTGTCTATGGCAACTGCATTTCAGGAGGGGCTGCTTTGGGAGCTTGGGTGGCAGAAGTCTTATGTTAATACAGCAGAGGAAGAGGAAGAGTTGGTATGAATGGTTATGTAGAGACCGGAGTTACAGGAATGGGGAGTGAGTGGTGTGTGTGTGTGTGTGTGTCATGGCAGCTGCTCTGTGGAGACTATTGAGAGGTGACACTAACTTTCAGCTAGCGGTCATTGGCCTGGCTGCTTAAAAGGTCAAGTATAATACTCTGAAATTGTGAAAATAATGATAATGCCCTTTTAGTGTAAGAGCTGTTTGAAAATAGCCTGAAATGTTCCAACTGCCCCTTTACCAAAGACTGTCTATTATAGTTACAAGATAGCCATGTGACCATTGAAATACATGTCCTTAAAAACGGAAGGCAGGGGGGATGAACCGAGAACAGGTGGGACAATTCTAGCCAATGAGAGGGCAGATGCGCGTGAACAGGTCATAGAGATCGACTCATCTTTGTCATTATAGCATCTGTGATAGCCTCAATGCCGCTGTCAATGCTATCTCCATTTTAAAGTATTACATTTTCTTCTTCTTCTTCTTCATTGGCTGATTGCTCCCAACTTGGAATCCCTACCCAGTTGACTACTTTAAAATGGTGGAACCCTCAATGGCAATGTCCATGCCAAAACGGGTTATATCCATAATGATTCCTCTATCTATCTCTATGACAACAGGCACAAGTCCGATTGTCTTTTATTCCAAAAGTTGCCGAAATGCCACGTGCGTCCACTTATATCAGTGCATTCGTAACAACCTAACCATTATGAAACGTTTATTCAATCAAATAAGCCTCACGTACCAAATTAGCAATTACATTTTTTGTTGACCAAACTCGACACTCACTAACATCCATACAAAAATGATTCACTTCGAGGGATTATGATTGTGGACAGATTTTGGGCTATGCAATGTATAATGGACTGTATTTACACTGCATGTACACTGTATTCACAAATATAAAGTAGGGGAATCAATAGTATATATTAGAAGGGCAGCTGTGGTCAATTCCATTGTGTGAGTGAGTCTGTTTGTGTGTGTGTGCGCTCTGAGTGAGAATGTGTAGTCAGTGCATACAGTCACTAATGTGCAGGTCTGCTCAGGGAGACAGCTAGGTTTAACTTTTCAGCAGTCTGATGGCCTGGTGCTAAAGGCTGTCTTGGAGCCTGTTGGTGCAAGACCCGATACTCCGGTACCACTTGCCAGATGGTAATAGAGTTAACAGTCCGTGGCTCAGGTGACTGGAGTCCTTGACGATCTTTCGGGCCTTCTTTAGACACCGCCTGGTGTAAATGTCCTGGAGGCAGAGCAAAATTGGCCCAGGGGAGGGTTTGGTTGGCCAGGATGTCCTTGTCCCATCGCGCTCTAGCGACTACTGTGGCGGGCCGGGCGCATGCACGCTGACACGGTCGGCAGGTACGGTGAATTACTGCACCAAACATTTTAGTTAGATGTAAAATTGACAAAGATTTCCTCTGTAAAAACGACAAAATTAACAACATATTTCTTGAGTTATCTTAGATTAATTCAGGCTATTTTGAGTTAGTGTATACTGGCTACGGCCTCTCAAAATGGACAAACAGTACTATCACAGATAGAAGAATGAGACAGATATTTCACTGTATGTTTAAATGTGAAGCATCCGCTTGGTGTCTCCACTCACTACCATATTTGGTAGTGAGTGGAGACGCCAAGCGGATGCTTCACATTTAAACATACAGTGAAATATCTGTCTCATTCTTCTATCTGTGATAGTACTGTTTGTCCATTTTGAGAGGCCGTAGCCAGTATTTTTACAGAGGAAATCTTTGTCAATTTTACATCTAACTAAAATGTTTGGTGCAGTAATTCTCAATTAAAGAATTTGCATGAAAATGAGTTGTCTCTCGTTGAATGACAACAAAGACTTTATTGAAGAATCCCTACTGTTGACCAATCAACGACGAAGGGGTGTAGACTTCGGCTCCGAACTTCAGCTTGCCTACAGAAAAAATGTTGTGTGTCCGAACAACCGAGAAAAAAAAAACTCACCGAAGTCCAAAACAAACAAAAACTTCACAAAATGTTGTCATATGCACTAACTCTTCCTAACAGCTTCGGCTGGGAAGCAGGCGGATGCATTTCTGACAGCAAAAATGAGAAATAACAGCCCCACAACCAGGTGTATGAGTTCATGTTTGGGACTCAGGCTGACATACTTTCCACCAGGGCTGGGGTCAAATCCATTTCAATTCAGTCAATTGCCAGGTCGCAGTTGCAAATGAGAACTTGTTCTCAACTGACCTACCTGGTTAAATAAAGGTGAAATAAAAATAAAAATTCTTTGAAATGGATTTGACTCCAACACTGTTGTCCACCAACTAACATATAGACAGCTCTCCCATGAGATAAACTACTACCACTGACAAGGACTAGCACTATACACACACTGGTTATTCCAACTTTGCAATACCGGTAATCAATAACACTATAACGACCAGCTCCAGGCTAGATACACTATAGACAACACTTCCTGCTCTGGGCCAGAACTCCCCTGTGTGTGTACTGTTCCTCAGGCTGAGTGAGATCACATTCAGAACAATGACGTCTTCCTTTAGGACATCCTGCCACACACACACACACATAGGAAGGAATGCCATGGAAACGACTGACTACCACTTGAGTCATCCTTGAAATGAACCCACAGAGACACCCTCCTGCAGTCTGTACTGTAAAGCTGCTCTACAGGGTTCTGTCTGCCAAGTAGCAAAGCTCCATCATGCCAACTAATGTATCACCATGTATCTAGTAGGGCCAGGACGATACCTGTATCGCGATACTCATTAGTATCGTGGCAAGGAAACAAAACAAAGCTATAAAAACACACAATACTTTACATACCAGAGGTTTTTAAAAAGGACCAAAAAGTTTGGTCTGCTTCGTGTTTTCATTTTTGCCATGTAAAAAAATACTGTGAACTAGTATCGTCCCTGACTTAGTATCCATTCTCCACACAACACCAATTCAAAAGTGAAGAATCATTAATATCTCTTTGGGATCTTGGTTACAATCCATTCTCTACCATTTGAGATAAACCTACATACTGTACATTATATTTTACATATAAAGCCTTTTGGGGGAGGATGGGGATATATAATAAGGATTTCATTTAAAAGGATTTCATTCAAATTATTTTGTTCTAGATATATTTTGGAAAACAAACATGTTTAGTTTATTAGGAGCTCCTCTTCCTGGAGTCCACATAAAACATAAGATATTTGAAATATGGATCAGTAAATTAATGTAGGGTATCACTTTACAATAGGCAATAATATCGTAAATTAATTTGAATTCAATCACTTTTTAACAGCACCTCATTTGAATAGAACAAAGCCTTACATACACATTTGCAGATTGTAGAAGTGCTCAGAAAGTGACTTTTTGGACCTGAACGCCAAAACAGCCAAGAGATTCAAGTGCTCAAAACTGACCCATTTTGCATTCCCCACCATACCTTGAGACATCCATGATGAGACATCCATAATGAGACATCCATGATGATGTCATGGCTCCATGCTGACCTTTATTTAAAAGGAGCACATGTGTGCCTAAGTTGAAAAATGTAGCCGCACACAAATAAACTTAAGAGCACAGTGAAAGATATGAGGTATTGAAGCTAGAATCCTTGTTTTCTTTAGGCACACTGGTGCTCCTAATTTTAAATTCCAGGTCACACAGCAAACTGTTTAGGCACATATGCGATTTAGAGTTATATCATTTTAAAGCTTACAAATCAATTAGTGAATAAAAATAAAATGTAATTTAATTAACCTTTAACACCAATTATCTCATGTTGTAACTTAGACCATATTTGACATAATATAAGGTTTGTGTTGTGCCGCCATCAATTAAGACAACATGCTCATGTGTCATGACTGATAAATGTACTAAAATGAGAATACAATTGTAATGTCAACATTCAGATGGTACAGCAAAGATGGTTGGAGGTCCACACATCAGAGAATGTTGACTTGAATGGGAATATCTGTTGTTTTAAATTATACTGTCAGTTATTCATAGGAAACCTATTGAAATCGAACGGCACAGCGGTCTAAGGCACTGCATCTCAGTGCTAGAGGCACCACTATACAACCCGGGATCGAACCAGGGTCTATCACAACCGGCTGTGATCGGGAGTCCCATAGGGTGCCGCACAATTGGCCCAGCGTCGTCTGGGTTACGGGAGGCCAGGGAAGGGTGTCAATGTAAATAAAAATGTGTTCCTACCTGACTTTCCTAGTTAAATAAAAGTTTAATCAAATAAAATAATAGAAAAATAGATAACAGACTTGGGTGTGAGAAAAGCACTTACTTTACACATGTTTTGATAATTGACATTAAATGTTTAAAAAATTACCTAAAACATTTTATTTTACATTATTTTCAAGAAATAATAAAATAGATTGACAACACGGTTTGTAAGATTTTAAATGATATCAAACACAAAAATGTATATTTTACAGTGACAAAGACAAGGATGTCTCAGTTTTGTGGGGGGATGCAAAATGTGTCAACTTTGAGCATCTTTATCTCTTGAATGTTTGGGCATTCAAGTTCAAAAATTTACTTTCTCAACACTTCTTCCATGGGCAAACGTATGGAAAGTTAAATCAAAAGGGATGCTGTCAAAAAGTGATTGAATTTAAAAGGATTTACCCAATACAAGCCCTCATGCTAAACTAGTAGGGAAAGTGTTATTGGTGGTGGTTTTTGCCAAATATGTTTTCAATAACTATTTTATTTTGAATCCTCTTAAATCCTGTTTTGGGAAATAATTGTACCTGTCCTCATCAAACAAGAACATCTTTCTGCGAATTCTGCACCAAATAGTGCACACGTATCTATCCCACATAAAACATGATAGCAGCGACGTGATCCAGTCAGTGTGCCTTTTAAATGTTGAATTATTCTCAGTGCAGAGGGTATCCAGTTTACATCCCAAGGCAGGACGGGATAACTCCAATAAAAACAGCCCGTCTGTCCCCAAAAACGACAAATGGAAAGCAATGAGCGCTGTGAAATAAACATTGTTACATTGTTACCCCATTTTGTGACAATACATGGTGGAATGTGTCTTGTCCTTGTTGTTGTATGAATGTAGCCGCCGTAAGTCGTTGGTATCACCAAGACACTTGTACAGTAGGCGAACATTTGTTGCAACATCGCAAAGGACCCATAAGGAAATGTAACTATTAGCGCTCACCAGAAACGATGTGCGTTGTTCCGACCAGTGTCCCCGTCCCGGAGTTTCTTTTCAGGCCGGATGCAGTCGTTCCACCCGCCGTAAAAAGAGGAATGCTTTGTTGTCTGGATGTACTAGTTTCTTATCTCCGATAATGTCGCCTACATCTGCGAAGGTGTCTCTTCCAGCATGACTATTGAGGATTCGAAGTTAGAACCCTGTTGAAAAACAATCAGTAGCGAGTCGTCCGTTCCCTTTTCGGTTGGAGATCATACCAGTGTAAGAACCGATTATCACAATAGATCGCTCGTGAGGGGTGCCTGCCTGCTTAGGCCGCGTTAAAATGCCAGTCGGAACTACGACACTCGGAAATGTCCTACTTGCTGATTCGTTGAAGAAGGCACACGTATAACTACAACCAGTTAGCAAGTCGGAAATTATAGAGTTTCCTAGTTCCAACTAGCAGTTGAACGCAGCACTGCTGCTGCTTGCTGACGCTACCACCACCGCAGTGTCGTCGAAAATACATTTTCAGACGAAGAATTTCAACCCCGGTCACTAGGGGAAATAGCGCCACCCTTCGCTGTGATCGCTACCGGCTACCATACACACCGGACAGGACAGCAGTGTTGTACAGTCCGGTAATGTCTTGGTGTCGGATACATTTTTACTCAATCTTGACCCGATCTCGACAGCGAGGACTCGTAATTTCTATCAGAGACCAGCCGAGACAAGCACAGCAAAAAACTCATAGCCTAATTATCAGCTCCCATTCAGCCAGCGCATAAAACCGCTTTGCCAGGTCAAATATCCACGCTCCTTTCATGACACCTTAAAATCTTATCGCCTATTGAAACATGGGCTTCTGATTTACCCATTTCATATGTACAGTGCCTTAGGAAAATATTCAGACCCCTTGACTTTTTCCACATGTTGTTACGTCACAGCCTTATTCTAAAATGGATTAAATAAAATAAATCCTCAGCAATCTACACACATTACTCCATAATGACAAAGCGAAAACTGTTTTTTCGAAATAATTGGAAATTGATTACAAATAAAAAACAGAAATACCTTATTTGCATAAGTATTCAGACCCTTTGCTATGAGAATCGAAATTGAGCTACAACTTGATTGGAGTCCACCTGTGGTAAATTTAATTGATTGGACATCATTTGGAAAGATACACACCTGTCTATATAAGGTCCCACAGTTGACAGTGCAAAAACCAAGCCATAAGGTCGGAGGAATTGTCCATAGAGCGCTGAGACAGGATTGTGTTGAGGCACAGATCTGGGGAAGAGTACCAAAACATTTCTGCATCATTGAAGGTCCACAAGAACACAGTGTCCTCCATCATTCTTAAATGGAAGAAGTTTGGAAGAACCAAGACTCTTCCCTAGAGCTGGCCGCCCGGCCAAACTGAGCAATTGGGGGAGAAGGGCCTTGGTCAGGGAGATGACCAAGAACCCGATGGACACTTTGACAGAGGTCCAGAGTTACTCTGTGGAAATGGGAGAACCTTCCAGAAGGACAACATCTCTACAGCACTCCACCAATCAGGCCTTTATGGTAGAGTGGCATGATAACATACGCACTATACGCATACATACACATGTAATTTGTATTGTAGATATGTGGTAGTGGAGTACACACTTAGTGTGTTGTGGATTCTGGACTTAAACCTGATCGAACATCTCTGGAGAAACCTGAAAATAGCTTATAGCTTACTGAGTAAAGGTCTGAATATTTATGTAAATGTAATAGTTTTTTATTTGTAATCCATTTGCAAACAATTCTAAAAACCTGTTTTTGCTTTGTCATTATGGGGTATTGTGTGTAGATTGATGAGGGGGAAAAAAATGATTTAATCAATTTTAGAATAAGGCTGTAACGTAACAAAATGTGAGAAAGTCTATTTGCCCTCCGCATGCATTTCTTCAACATTTTGAATGTCTAAAGAAATCCTATGTTTTTCTGAATTATGGACACAAAAAAATATTTGCACCGATCTTGGTCTTGAATCGGTCTCGCTTTAGGTGGTCTCGAACACAACACTGCAGGACAGCCAGTGTAATGTTGCCCCACAGTGGCCTCTGGTGTAGGTTAGTTCAATGGACCATGCCACATTGAAAACAAATTGAGCTACTGAATGAATCTGTGTCATATAATCCCACTGGTTTGGTTTACTGAAGGTTTTTCATCCCTATTGAAAAATAAATTGGGAATGTACACACATGCATTGAACCATGTATTTGGGGATTTCTTGAGACAATATTTATTTATTGGGACAATATCTATTAGTCGCAATATGTATTCGTGGCTTTTTGAAAAACTTAGTATAATCAAAGTATTGGGCACATTATGCCTTTCCTTAATCTAATAAACCCCAACGCTGTAGGAAAAAGATGTTCTATGTTGATGTTAGTATGCACTCAAGAATCTCCTCAACACTATGCTGCTGTTCATTCTCACCACAGGAGACACACACACACACACGCACACACACACTATCCTTTCTGCTTTCCTCCAACCTACTTTGGCCACCTGATCAACAATCCATCCATCCTTCCACCTACTTCTCTCCCTCAACAGTTTACACATTCACTCCATTCTGGGTCGAGGCCAGCTATTCAGGTGGGGAAAAACTCAGCAAACAGAAGCCTGCATACTTTCCTGTCGGAGTTTCTGCCGAGCAGAGAGGGCAGCCTTGTTGAAAGGGCCCAGTTCAGTTCCATCTGGACGGAGAGATCTGGTGGTGTGTGTGTGTGTGTGTGTGTGTGTGTGTTCGTTTCTGTCTGGACCAAGAGATTTGCTGGAGGCAACACAGGCAAGTCTGTGCTCGCAAAATCTGTTCTGTCATTGCTTTCCAGGACTGGGACTTGCAGACAGTGTAGTAGTAGTTGCAAGTCATCCATTGCTTCCATGTCTGATAGGTGTAAACATTAAACATACAGGCTAGTGTAAATGTCGGTAACTCTCTGGTGTACAGCTGAATCCTAGAATTGGAGTTCTGTGTCCAGCAACAAGTCTCCACACTTGGCAGTAATGATGACAAAATACCACATTTGTCAACCGCAAACGCAATCAAAGACATACCGCTCTACCTCTGAGATGTTATCGAACATTGTGTGAAGCTAGATATATATCCCTGAGAGGATTATTTACATTTGTGTTGAATTGATTGATTTACAACATAATCTCTAATTGAGTCCTTCCCTCCCTTGTAAATGCCCAAATCTCCTTGTGCTTACAAGCCTGTCCTACAAGAGGATGAAAGGTCAAAGGTCAAATCCATCCAAGGGTCAGGGGTCATCTGCTTAGTTTATTACTATTGTATAACCTTGTTGCTATGTAATTACTATGCAAGTACATTGTTTTTCAGATGTTTAAACTGAAATCATGTGGCTTATGTGTATAAGAGAGAAACGCTGTTCATGTTTTTGCTGTGCGATTTCTATGGTATCCACAGAGACGTTTCTCTAATCCTCTCTAATGGCCTCTCCTTTCCTCCGCTGACCAATGGTCAAAGCCTCCGAAATTCCAGCTGATCTCCCCCACACACTCTCGCGTAAGTCTCTCTCCCTCTCTTATTGACCTCTCTCTCCCCCTCTCTCTTACTGACCTCTCTCCCCATCTCTCTCACCCTCTCTCTCTCTCTCTCTCTCTCTCACTGATCTCTCTCTCCCTGACCTCTCTCTCCCCCTGACCTCTCTAACCCTGACCTCTCTCTCCCCCTCTCTCCCCTCTCTCTCTGACCTCTCTCTCCTCCCCTCTGTCTCCCTCTCTCTCTCCCTCTCTTTTACTGACCTCTCTCTCTCTAGCTCTCTTACTGACCCTCTCTCTCTCTTACTGACCTCTCTCACCCTGACCTCTCTCCCCCCTCTCTCTCTCCCCCCTCTCCCCTCTCTTTCTCTCTCTCTCTTACTGACCTCTCTCTCTCTCCCTGACCCCCCCCTCTCTCCATGATCTCTCTCTCTCTCTCTGACATCTCTCTCCCTGACCCCCCCCTCTATCTCTCTCCCTCTTTCTCACCTCACCTTTCCAGACCTTACTGAACTCTTCATCTTCTGCCAGCTGCAATATATCATATATTTATATCATATATTTATATTTTTATATTATATTTCCTACTCTCATGCGATTGCAAACAAATATAAATGTTGTCCTTTGTCTTCCCCTGAGTCCCTGACCAAACTCCCAGCCTTCTGCAGCACATCACCTCAACATAACTCCCAGCCTTCTGCAGCACACCACCTCAACACAACTCCCAGCCTTCTGCAGCACACATCAACACAACTCCCAGCCTTCTGCAGCACACCACCTCAACACAGCTTAAAGTCGTCTTCTCTGGTCAGGTCTTCTCTTCTCAGGAGGCTCTTCATGCCAGAAGACGATTGCTGCAAACTTCTTCAGACACTGCAGCAGAAAAGCTACAAAGTTTCAGCATAAGGTTGATGGTGAGGGAAGCTTTCTGTTTGTTTCTTTCTTAGTAGATTTTTGTGGTTGTAGTTGACAAATGGTCTGTGGTAAACCAGTGGTACTACATCAGGCAGGACACAGAGGGACAAGCCCTCTACTAAAGACACACCTCTACCTGTAACATGGTGCTTAATATCATCTCATTTACACTTTCACAGTTACATTGTAAAGCCCTCTTGGTAGTAAGTGATCTGTTTTATAACTCAGTCTCATATATAAGCATTTGAAAGAAACAAATATAAAGTAATGCTATTATTCTGTGCTGGTTTGGACATTTGCAGGTGTGTTACATTACTGCATGCTGTGTGACTGTAAAATTATGTAGATGTGTTGTTTATATACAATATATATAAAAGTTCAAAAGTTTGGGGTCACTTAGAAATGTCCTTGTTTTTGAAAGAAAAGCTTTTTTTTCTTTGCAACTTTGCCTAGAAGGCCAGCATCCCGGATTCGCCTCTTCACTGTTGACGTTGAGACTGGTGTTTTGCGGGTACTATTTATGAAGCTGCCAGTTGAGGACATGTGAGTCATCTGTTTCTCAAACTAGACACTCTAATGTACTTGTCCTCTTGCTCAGTTGTGCACCGGGGCCTCCCAGTCCTCTTTCTATTCTGGTTAGAGCCAGTTTGCGCTGTTCTGTGAAGGGAGTAGTACACAGCGTTGTACAAGATCTTCAGTTTCTCAGAACAAGAATAGACTGACGAGTTTCAGAAGAATGTTCTTTGTTTCTGGCCATTTTGAGCCTGTAATCGAACCCACAAATGCTGATGCTCCAGATACTCAACTAGTCTAAAGAAGGCCAGTTGTATTGCTTCTTTAATCAGCACAACAGTTTTCAGCTGTGCTAACATAATTGCAAAAGGGTTTTCTAATGATCAATTAGCCTTTTAAAATTATAAACTTGGATTAGCTAACACAACGTGACATTGAACACAGGAGTGATGGTTGCTGATAATGGGCCTCTGTACGCCTACTGTAGATGTTCCATAAAAAATCAGCCATTTCCAGCTACAATAGTCATTTACAACATTAACAATGTCTACACTGTATTTGTGATCAATTTTATGTTATTTTAATGGGGTAGAATTTTGCTTTTCTTTCAAAAACAAGGACATTTCTAAGTGACCCGAAACTTTTGAACGTTAGTGTATATGCAGGTGTAATATTTCTGTTTTATATTCACTCCTTTGCAATGGCACTCCAGAGCAAGTCTCCTGAAGTTTGATATTTTTTCAGGCAGTAAGTTTGTAATCTATCCGGGTACATTAATTTATAACAACTTATAAACAGTAGTACATCTCAAAAAAGTATTTTTCATGCCTGCTTTGTAAAGCTTTATATTGTGCTTTGTATCATGTTTTGTATTATGCTGAGTTTGAAGAGAACATATTTGTAACGATGATTCCACACTCTACATGTCAGCACCCAAAGCCAGTGAGCTCACTGACATTCTAAATAAGGAATTGCAGTCAGTATCATAATGGGTGATTCATAATAACTGGTATTATTCAAATAGTAAAAGCGTTGTATTTGGTTCAAAACATTCTCTAAGACCTAAACCTCAACTGGAGTCGTGCATAAACGGTGTGACTGTTGAGGAAGCTAAACTCCTAGGAGTAACATTGGATGGTCAATTATCATGGTCAAGTCATATTGACAAGGTTGTTGTGAAGATGGGGAGGAGTATGTCTGTTATAAAAATATGTTCTGTGTTTCTTTACACAATAATCTACTGTACTCTGGTCTTGTCCCATCTTGATTACTATCCAGTAATATGGTCAATTGCAGCCAAGAAAGACCTATCAAAGCTGCAGCTGGCTCAAAACAGAGCAGCACACCTTGCCCTTAACTGCACACATAGAACTAGCATCAACAACATGCATGACAGTCTTTCCTAGTTGAGGGTTGACGAAAGATAAATTCTTTCTCTTCTAGTTTTCATGAAAAACAAATAACATAATAACATTAAACTCAGACACACATACATACCCCACAAGAGATACCACCAGGGGTCTCTTCACAGTTCCCAAGTCCAAAATAAATTCACGGCAACTCACAGTATTATACAGAACCATGATCGCACGGAACTCCCTTCCATCTCCAACTGCTCGGGCAAAGAGCAAAATTACCTTTAAAAAAAGTATTAAACAACATCTGATGGAACGGCGGGGACTGTGAGGGGACACACACAAACACACACAGACACACAAACACACACAGACACACATTACTTTTTAGTTGTATTGTTTGTATATCGTCATATTTTACATTTGTGTGACTGTCCTTGTCTATCAGTGTATCAGTGTTTTCTTACTTGTCATGTTCTGTGTTCTTTGTGGACCCCAGGAAGAGGAGCTGCTTCTTCTGCAAAAGCTAATGGGGGTTCAAATAAATCAACAAAAAACGTAGACAATCAATAATAAACATTACAATCCAAGCAAATCTGGTTAATGAGATGTATATTTACACAGGAAGGAGGACCTACTTTTTCACGAACATATATATCTATACTGATAGTTCTTTAGTGACAGTTAAAATGCTTGCACAACATATTCTCCTTCTCCCTGTTGTGTGAAAACGTAAAATCATCAACGAGGGGAGAGAGAGAGAGAGAGAGAGAGACGGGAGAGGAGGAGAAGAGAGAGAGACATCAACTGGCTGATAAATTCAAAGGGCGGGTATGAAAGCACAGTGACCAAACAGAGCGCCTGAGGGGGAACCGTTCTAGGAACTGCCAGCGCCTGCGGAGGGGGAGCACAGCTAACTAAAATACACTACATGCTACAGGCTTTCTATGCAACAGAGCAATGATTATCAAATCACTTCAATCTTTATTTCTTAGTTTGCCATTTTCAGTGAAACTATAGTACAGTGGCAATTGTTATCATATGCCTTGTTTCATTCTTAGCCTTGTGTTATACACATCTATGGGATATATCAAACTGTCATCACAAGGCTATGAATTATGAGCCGAACTGTCCTGATGGCACGTAAGAATATGCAACGTGTGCTTTAGTCAACACATGTATCTCCATCATCATCTTCATCATCATCATAAATTTCCATATTAGCATCATCACCATAACTGGGGTTTAATTTCCTCAAATCTTCCTCAAATAATTTCCCTGAGAACTGGTCACAAAGTTGTGTTTATACACTGCATCCTTATGTGAAGGATGGCTTCACAGTTACAGCGCAATGAATCCTAAATATCCGTCAAACAAAATACCAACGACAAAGTAATAACTGCACCTTTATCTATTAACATAACATCTGTTTCCATTTCAACGTAAAAGTCAAGTAACACATACACACGCATTTGTAGGTTATGTTCTTGCAGATGTCATTGAATAAAAGAACATAAATAATTCCTACCTTTCCATTTGGAAAAGTGTACTATCAAGTCCTAACTGTCACAAAAGTATATCAAAACTGATTTTGTCAGTTGTCTCACACTACTAAAGCACTTCCTTCACAGATGCATGATTCTGCAGATAGATATATACATTTATATTTCTCTGCCATTTTATATCCAGAAAACGTAAAGAGAATATATAACGTCTCTTTCCTACAGTTGGGAACAATGAAACAGTGAAGTACTTAACTGTAACAACAACTGCAGCAAAATATTAAAGCTGTTAAAACGATTAGGATTGAGAATAATATGGAATTACTATTTTAGCCTTGAATGCTCTGTTTCAGTTGCAGGAAATGGTTTCCCATGGTTTCCATGTGCGATGTTAAACACAAGGCTTAGAGGATGTTCTGTGCCCGACACTCACAGTCTCACAGAGTTACAGCAGTCTCATTAATTGAGAATAATAATAATAGTGTGGCCTCATAACACCACCATACAAACAGGTCCTCTTTTTGTCTTCCGGTGGACTCTTACAACATGGCAGTGCTTGAAGTTCTATGACAAAGATTTCAGGTGCCAGTGCTCATTTTAATTTTACAGTACTTTTTACATATTTTACATATAGCTTTAAGTTTGAATAGGATCTTAAAGCTGCAATCCATAGCGGTGAAACTCCGATATTACAACAATTAACAAGACGTTAATTCAAACAACCAACACTGTTTTTTACACCGTCTGACATCATTGCACGTGCGATAGAACAGCAGTGTATGTACTACGATTTTTTTTATTTACTATGATGCTGGATGCTTATTTCCTCAAAACAAAAATCCTTTTGCGGATCTCAGCTTGAATCACGTCCAAATTCATAACATATCATAAGAATTGCTGGACATATTCTGGGACCCGTTTTGGCTCGTGAGCACTACTTTCAAAACTACTGGCTGAAATTATACAATGTTTAGAGTGAATATTCGATAAGAGGTGAAAATTTGAGGTTGCAATTACTCCATACCGACCCAATTCAAGAACTGGGAGACTGGCCCCACTGGCAACAAAATAATTAAACCCTCTGGTCAGGAGGACAGAGCGAGACAGTCAGAGGTCCTCATCTTCTCCACCAGACCTGTGGCCCGTTAGCAGGCAGAATGTTCAGATAGGAATGTATGGTGTAGAACACATATGTTAGATAGAATAGGAAATCCTGTCAGCTCTCGTCATTCTATTTCATATCACTGAATATACCTCCTGTGGTGGGTACGGACATCAGAGTGCTGCACTGAGACTGCAGTCAGTGCTGATCCACTGTAAATGGAGCCTTGAAGAGCTCCTCAAGTTCTCAATCCCAGCAGCTGGGAATGAGCGGGATGGGCAGACTAGGAAAGACAAATTGTGGAATTCTGAGGGGCGGAATTGGAATCATAGAATCCCGACTCAAAGCTCTGTGGTCTCCCAGCTGACCTCCCTTGGAACCTGATGTCATTTAGTCCCTGTGTGGATGGTGGTGACCGTGGAGGGGCGTGGCCGGGGCGCCTCTACCGCTGCCGCTGGAGCCACCACCTGTGGTTCCACCTGTGGTTCCACTCCGATGCTAACAGGGGCGCTGCAGGCTGCAGGGGAGGGGGGCAGAGGAGGCAGAGTGGACAGAGGTTGTGGAGGACCTGAGGGGAGAAGGAGAGATGATAATCTCAATGACTAGAAGAGCACAATCAGTAAAGCATTAGTGGAAACCA
This sequence comes from Thymallus thymallus, assembly GCA_023634145.1. Classification (NCBI taxonomy): domain Eukaryota; kingdom Metazoa; phylum Chordata; class Actinopteri; order Salmoniformes; family Salmonidae; genus Thymallus; species Thymallus thymallus. Next base: position 27,497,020 of record CM042413.1, read on the forward strand.
GTTAATGACTGTACAAAACCCTTTAACAGACCCCAACAGAGCCAACCTGACACGGCCTGCTCCCCACATCATAAAGTAAAGGCGTCATTCACTCACCGTCTTTGCGTGATAGGTGGGCACAGTCTACAGACATGCTCTTGGCTGGCATAGAGTTCTTTCCCGGTTGGTCCATACTCATACTGCCTCCAAAGCTGCTGCCCAGGCTACTGCCCAACTGGAGACGCCTCATATGACGGATCACTGATGTGGCGTTAAACGCTTGCTATGGAGAAGACGGAGGGAGGGAGGGTTGGCATATGCAAATAGAGGAGGTTGAAAAATACAGTAGATATACACAAAAACAAAACATTGTACTGAGAGAACCTACCCTCCATTTGCTTTTGGCAAAGTTTTTCCTCATCTGCCGACTGACTGATTCATGGATGTTCTTGCAGAGAGCCGTGTCCCCAGCGATCCTGAGATACAAAGACACACGATAAAGGACAAGTAGATTATTGTTTTCTTTTGACACATTTAGTGGTCATTTCCTGGCCTGGGTACCTATCAATCACCAGCTCTGAGCTACTGGATGTCTGACATTCTATAATACACACCTGTTACAACCTCCCCATTGTGAGTCTATTTAAACTCTATCAAACCACTTGCCCAAGACGTAACAGCAAGACGCAACAGGGCCAAGACGCAACAGGGCCAAGACGCAACAAGCCAACGATTAGATGCCTAACAGTCCTATTCATATCTTCCATTCGCCAACCACCCACATACCGTCTCTGTCATTAAAGCTACAATCAGGGATTCGTTGTGCAGCTAAATGGCAGCCCCACCACTTGATGACCATTGAATAGATTCCCACACCCCAGACAGTAGCATTAGGTCTGGCCGTGGCCAGGGAGAGACATGCTAATTGTTCATTATTCTGGCACCCTATTCCCTCTATAGTGCAATACTTTGACCAGGGACCATAGGGCCTTTACAGGGAATAGAGTACCATTTGGGATGTAGCCATTGCCTCGGCATTCTCCAAGCATCCTGCTAATTGGCACCCATATATTCAGCAGATTTCTCTCTCTCTCTCTCTCTCTCTCTCTCTCTCTCTCTCTCTCTCTCTCTCTCTCTCTCTCTCTCTCTCTCTCTCTCTCTCTCTCTCTCCCTCCCTCTCTTTCTCTGTGTCTCTCTGTCTCTCTCCATCTCCTCTCTCTCTCTTTCTCTCTCTCTCTGCCTCTATCATTCACTCTCCGCCATCTCCATCCCTCTCTCTCCTCTCTCTCTCTCTCTCTCTCTCTCTCTCTCTCTCTCTCTCTCTCTCTCTCTCTCTCTCTCTCTCTCCCTCCCTCTCCATCCCTTTCTCTCTCTCCCTCCCTCCCTGTCCATCCCTCTCTCTCTCTCTCTCCCTACCTCTCCATCCCTCCCTCTCTCTCTCTCCCTCTCCTTCCCTCTCCATCCCTCTCTCTCTCTTTCTTTCTCTCGCCCCTCTCAGACGAGTGGAGCAGATATTTTAGGAGGCGGGCGGGGAGGAAGTCATGGCGCACCTGTGTCATCCAGACATCTACTATCTGCGTCATATTAATGTCAGCTTTCAGCACAGTGCGTGGTTCTCTCTGATTGTATGGTCCCAATCCACTCCCTACCCCTTCCCATTGTTCCTAACTGTCTGATGTTTGCAGATCTGTAAGGTGGAAGAGATATGGTGGAGACTTCATCACTAAACGGACTCTACATACCCAGACTCTTCAGATCTGCAAACAGTTAGGGTCAAGGGAAAGGGGTATGTAGTGAATTTGGACCAGCAGCTGTATGATGGTGCATTCTAGAGCCTGTATTATGGGGCGTGGTGTGGTGGGGTGAGGTATGGTGTGGTGGGGTGGGGTGTGGTGTGGTGGGGTATGGTGTGGTGGGGTGGGGTATGGTGTGGTGTGGTGGAGTATGGTGTGGTGTGGTGGGGTGGGGTATGGTGTGGTGTGGTGGGGTATGGTATGGTGTGGTGTGGTGGGGTATGGTGTGGTGTGGTGGAGTATGGTGTGGTGTGGTGGGGTGGGGTATGGTGTGGTGTGGTGGAGTATGGTGTGGTGAGGTGGGGTGGGGTATGGTGTGGTGTGGTGGGGTGGGGTATGGTATGGTGGGGTGGGGTATGGTATGGTGTGGTGGGGTGGGGTATGGTGTGGTGGGGTGGGGTATGGTATGGTGTGGTGGGGTATGGTGTGGTATGGTGTGGTGTGGTATGGTGTGGTGGGGTATGGTGTGGTGTGGTGTGGTGTGGTGGGGTATGGTATGGTGGGGTGGGGTATGGTATGGTGTGGTGGGGTGGGGTATGGTGTGGTGGGGTGGGGTATGGTATGGTGTGGTGGGGTATGGTGTGGTGTGGTATGGTGTGGTGGGGTATGGTGTGGTGTGGTGGGGTATGGTGTGGTATGGTGTGGTGTGGTATGGTGTGGTGGGGTATGGTGTGGTGTGGTGGGGTATGGTGTGGTATGGTGTGGTGTGGTATGGTGTGGTGGGGTATGGTGTGGTGTGGTGGGGTATGGTGTGGTATGGTGTGGTGTGGTATGGTGTGGTGGGGTATGGTGTGGTGTGGTGGGGTATGGTGTGGTATGGTGTGGTGTGGTATGGTGTGGTGTGGTATGGTGTGGTGGGGTATGGTGTGGTATGGTGTGGTGGGGTATGGTGTGGTATGGTGTGGTGTGGTATGGTGTGGTGTGGTATGGTGTGGTGTGGTATGGTGTGGTGGGGTATGGTATGGTGTGGTGGGGTATGGTGTGGTATGGTGTGGTGTGGTATGGTGTGGTGGGGTATGGTGTGGTGTGGTGGGGTATGGTGTGGTATGGTGTGGTGTGGTATGGTGTGGTGGGGTATGGTGTGGTGTGGTGGGGTATGGTGTGGTATGGTGTGGTGTGGTATGGTGTGGTGGGGTATGGTGTGGTGTGGTGGGGTATGGTGTGGTATGGTGTGGTGTGGTATGGTGTGGTGGGGTATGGTGTGGTGTGGTGGGGTGGGGTGTGGTATGGTGTGGTATGGTGTGGTGTGGTATGGTGTGGTGGGGTATGGTGTGGTGTGGTGGGGTGGGGTATGGTATGGTGTGGTGGGGTATGGTGTGGTGGGATGGGGTATGGTGTGGTGTGGTGTGGTGGGGTATGGTGTGGTGGGGTGGGGTATGGTGTGGTGGGTATGGTGTGGTGTGGTATGGTGTGGTGTGGTATGGTGTGGTGGGATGGGGTATGATGTGGTGTGGTGGGGTATGGACGTAGCCGCTTCCTCAGCATTTTCCAAGCATCCTTCAGGACGCAGCCTGCTAATTGGCACCCATTTATTCAGCAGATTTCTCTCTCTCTCTCTCTCTCTCTCTCTCTCTCTCTCTCTCTCTCTCTCTCTCTCTCTCTCTCTCTCTCTCTCTCTCTCTCTCTCTCTCTCTCCCTCTTTTTCTCTCTTTCTCTGTCTCTCTCTGTCTCTCTCCATCTCCTCTCTCTCTCTTTCTCTCTCTCTGCCTCTCTCATTTACGATCCTTTCCCACTCTATCCCTCTCTCTCTGCCTCTCTAATTCACTCTCCCTCCCTCTCCATCCCCCTCTCTCTCCCTCCCTCTCATCCCTCCCTCACTCTCTCTCTATCCCTCTCTCTCTCTTTCTTTCTCTCTCCCCTCTCAGACCAGTGGAGCAGATATTTATATGGTGTGGTGTGGGGTGGGGTATGGTGTGGTGTGGTGTGGTATGGTGTGGTGGGATGGGGTATGGTGTGGTGTGGTGGGGTATGGTGTGGTGGGGTGGTGTATGGTGTGGTGTGGTGGGGTATGGTGTGGTGTGGTCAGGTATGGTGTGGTGGGGTATGGTGTATTGGGATGGTGTATGGTGTGGTGTGGTGAGGTATGGTGTGGTGGGGTATGGTGTATTGGGGTGGGGTATGGTGTGGTGGTAGATAAACACTCACCAGGGGTGGGCTAGAGCCTGGTCACAGGTGAATCTTTTCTCTGGATCCTTCTCCATCAGAGAGCTGATGAACTCTTTGGCTGTATGTGGAACAGAGGAAGACACAACATCTCACTCATGGGGCTGTACACCGTGTTCCATTCATTCAAGATAGCATTACATACAAACAATTGGATACACACACACACACACATACACACTGTACATTTGGGTCTTTCTATAAATAATGGTGCATTGGGATTAAAATGTAAAAATGTTTTGAAACAAAAATATAACTGTTTTTTATGCAGTTCCACATGTGTAACTCCACCTATACAACAACATAGGCCTAGGACTATACAGCATTTAAAGCCGGTTCATACATACATTGGCAAGTCAAATTCAAGGACTTTCAGGGAATTTTTCAAGCACTTAATTGTAATTTTCTAGGCCCCCAATGTTACATTTAATTAAATAATGTATATAATTGTACATATAGGGCCTAATATAGAACCCTGTAGCTTATATGGCCGATGTAGGTACACAAAAGAAAGCCATGAATAGCCAGTGGTGGAAAAAGTACTCAAACGTCATACTTTACTCAAGTAAAAGTGAAAGCCACCCAGTAAAAGTATCTGGTTTTACAGTAAATGTACTTATGTACAGTGGTTGTCATACTTAAGTAAAAGTACAAAGTAAAAGTAAATGCTATACATCAAATTCCTAATATCAAGCAAACGGACAGACGGGCACAATCCAACACTCAGACATAATTTACAAACACAGTATTTGTGTTTAGTGAGTCCGCCAGATCAGAGGCAGTAGGGATGAACAGGGATGTTCTCTTGAGAAGTGTGTGAATTGCACCATTTTCTGTCCTGCAAAGCATTCAGAATGTAACGAGTACTTTTGGGTGTCAGGGAAAATGTATGGAGTAAAAAGTATATAATTTTCTTTAGGAATGTAGTGAAGTAAAAGTAAAAGTTGTCCAAAATATAAATAGTAAAGTAAAGTACAGATACCTCAAAAAACGACTTAAGTAGTACTTTAAAGTATTTTTACACCACTGGTCACTTCACTGTCAATCAGAAAATTCCTGCCTGAATCAGATGATGTATGAAAATATCACGACGTAATCAAACAGCTCAACACCAAATGCACATCCAACAAGTATTATGCATAATTATTGAAGAACCACGTTAAGAATCTTTCGATTTTGCAATCAGATATGTTTTTGGGGATGTGTGTGCCCATGAAAACTGTTTTCACCTCGTAACATAAGGAGACAAGAAATGTTACATAGTTACACTGCATTTCTGAGATCTCTATACACAGCCTGGTTTCATAGACAAGACATAACATAGTAAATATAAACCCTGTACACTGATATTAGTATGTTATGTTACGTTTGGTATGGTCACATAAGACAGAAGGTTACTTAAGGCAAAAACAAAAGCAGGGTTGTTGGAGAGGTGGAGGGGTGGGCCTACAATGTGAACGTCCAGCAACCCAAAGGTTGCGTGTTCGATTCTGTACGTGTTGCCAATTCGTAACATAATCATACAAATTGCAATTTGTAACATATCATAAGAAATGAATGATGGACATCCACAAATTAATACATACCATACGAAACGTAACATATCATACTAATTTGAGTGTCCTGGATTGACTTTGTCCTGTGTAAGAAATCCTCATTGGTTCCCTAGTTTATAGAAAGACCCATATACACGCCCAGGCACACACACACACACTAACACACCAGCCCAGACATACAAACACACACACACACACACAGCTCACCTGAATCAGATATATCATCCCAATACGGTGCATCAAACTCATAGTCGGCCTTGAGTATCTGCTCAAAGAGCTTGGAGTCATTCTCATCATAGAACGGAGGGTAGCCACATAACCTAGGGGACAGATCATTAATTACACAACGATATGGATGCTTTATGTTAGTGCCATCATCTAACTTAAAGTAGAATTCCAATGAGAAATCTTAACTGTCCCAAATGATTCCTTATTTGGATAGAAAACTTGATCTATTTGACATTGCCATATCTCATTCTCTGGTTGCTATGTCTTTGGCACATCTTCTGGTCACAACACTTGTTACATGGAGATCAAAATCATGCAGATTATTATAATTTTTTATTTAACCTTTATTTTACTAGGCAAGTCAGTTAAGAACAAATTCTTATTTACAATAAGTGGTTAGAGTGTTAGGCCCGTAACCGGAAGGTTGCAGGATCGAATCCCCGAGCTGACAAGGTAAAAATCTGTCGTTCTGGCAGTTAACCCACTGTTCCTAGGCCGTCATTGTAAATAAGAATTTGTTCTTAACTGACTTGCCTAGTAAAATAAAGGTTAAATAAAAAAAATTAAAAAATGACAGCCTACCGGGGCACAGTGGGTTAACTGCCTTGTTCAGGAGCAGAACGACAGATTTTTACCTTGTCAGTTCGGGGATTTGATCCAACAACCTTTCGGTTACTGGCCCAATGCATGAGATACATGCGGTTTGGAGGACTGGAGGAATATCGATCACTGCACCTGTATATAGCCCTTCTGTAAATAGCCCACACTACTACCTCATCCCCATATTTATTTTTATTATTTTTCGCTAATCTTGCACTCCAGTATCTCCATTTGCACATCATAATTTGCACATCCTTCATTCCCGTGTTAATGCTAACCTGTAATTTATATCACCACTATGGTCTATTTATTGTCCTACCTCCTAACCTTATTGCATTTTGCACTACATTTTGCACTACATTTGTATATAGATGTTCTATTGTGTTTTTGACTATGATTGTTTACTGTGTAACTCTGTGTTGTTGTTTTTGTCGCACTGCTTTGCTTTGTCTTGGCCAGGTCACAGTTGCAAATGAGAACTTGTTCTCAACTGACCTACCTGGTTAAATAAAGGTGAAATTAAAAAATTAAAAAAAAACACAATTAACATATTATTTGACCCATTGACCCATCAAAATATGTGTTTTTTATTGGACACCCTACACATTACAGTATAAGATACTTACAGAATGTAAGCGATGACTCCGATAGACCAGCAGTCCACTGCTTTGCTGTAAGGCTTCTGAGCCAGAACCTCTGGGGCTGTGGAGAACATCATAAGGTAGAGAGTGACATTGAACATTGTTTGGGCGATGTTTCCTGAGGTTAAATTAGGTCAAATAAGTTTAGGTTAGCCAGAGGTAAAGAGATAGGATTAGATGAGGTCAATGTCGGGTTACTACTACTGCAGACTTACGTCATAGCTGTTTCGTCTTCCTGTCTGTCTAACAACACAGATTTTGTGTCCACATTTTGTACCCTTCTGCTCTAAGTAGTGTGCACTTGTTCACTTCCCTTCATGGATTTAAGAGGGAAGGACAGTTATAAGAAATATGGTGGAAACTCTCTCTAGCCCATGACATGTCTTACACCAATCAGCCCATGGCATGTCTTACACCAATCAGTCCATGGCATGTCCTACACCAATCAGCCCATGGCATGTCCTACACCAATCAGCCCATGGCATGTCTTACACCAATCAGCCCATGGCATGTCTTACACCAATCAGCCCATGGCATGTCCTACACCAATCAGCCCATGGCATGTCTTACACCAATCAGCCCATGGCATGTCCTACACCAATCAGCCCATGGCATGTCCTACACCAATCAGCCCATGGCATGTCTTACACCAATCAGCCCATGGCATGTCCTACACCAATCAGCCCATGACATGTCTTACAACAATCCAAGCTTCTAAATGGGATGCAACCAGACAGGCACGTACAGGCACGTAACTTGCTGGGTGGACAGGGTGGTCATAACCGCCCCAATATTATTCCATGATGAATTGGATGGATCGGAAATTATTTTCCCACCATAGCTACTGGCTTTCTGCGGTTCGCAAGTTGAACCAACTTTGAACCATCTTTGAACCAGCACCAGTCCCGAACCAGTTCTTTTTTGGTGGAAACGAGGAGCTAACCACGACCTCTGAGGACCAGGCCAAACCAAAAGGAATTGAGTAGTAGTGTGTAGTGTAAAGCCACAGAAAGCCAGTAGCTATGGTGGGAAAATAATTTCCGATCTGTCTGTCTGGTTGCATTCTCAGACGTGCCTGTCTGGTTGCATTCTCAGACGTGCCTGTCTGGTTGCATTCTCAGAACCTGTTTGTTTTTCCACTGACTAGAGAGCCCAGCTAACGACGTCGTTACGTCACTGTGTACGTCGCCATACGTCTTAGCTTTCCCAGAAACGCTTGCGCCAACTTCAAGCATAACAATTACAATGGCGGACTACATCGTCTTTCTGCAAATGTTTCTCCTGGCTTTGCGAATCCATCTTTCTTCAATCGTTGTACTATCTTTCTACTAGCTCTGTGTTTTTAGCAATGGCGGTCACAACCTTTCCCGTCGTGTTGTTGGTCACAATAACCCCGCCCCCAGCCCCCGACGTAAGCATGACGTGGTAAAAGAACGGTTCTAGTCCATCAAAGAGTTGGTGCCGCTTTGGAACCAATTTTCCTGCTCGGCTCTCAAAATGCTTTGGTGGAAAACGGGTTCTCTCTCTCCTCTCTCTTTCTCTCTCTCTCTCCTCTCTCTTCTTAACAGACCCTTCAGTCTGTGCGCTAACTTGTTACAAATAAAGAAGTAGTCATTCATAAGTACAGATATGAATTATATAGAAAAGGATATTTTTCAAATGGAGAACGTTTTCTCCATTTGAAGGCCACAATTGTGTGGGGGAAGCACTGTTTATGCAACCTAATAATTACCCTAATAATACTTCCAGAACCACTTTTATATTTTATTTCAATTGAGAAAATCTACAAAAGAAATGTGCCCAGCCTAGTCTTTATTGATTGAGATGCATGTACCATTGCACAGCAGTAAGCTGGTTTATTTCACATTTATAAATTTTGATTTCAATATGGAAGGAAAACCAGGTCCTGGTGTTTGTATGTGTGTTTCTTGTAACAATAGCAGCAGTCCATTCAATTGGGGAAGGTGATGGTGGGGGGGGGGGGGGGTTGTTGGGGATTAGAGCATAGGATGTTCTCCCATGATGAAAGGGGGCCATGACTGAAAAAGTTTTGAAGCACTGATCTAGCTAATGCCCCGGACCCCCCTAGAAAAGTGTTGACCCCAGTACCTGTTGATCCTGACCCCACAATATGCAACACAAAGTTACGCCCTTGCAACCAGAGAGAGCCTCCTCACCCACGTATCCTGGCGTCCCACATGCTGTAGCCATCACGTCTCCTGTCCCCTCCATCTTAGACAGACCAAAGTCACTGATCATGATCTTAGCCTCATCATGGGGGTTGTAGTAGAGAAGGTTCTCTGGCTGACAGAGGAAGGACACATCAACAAAACATGCAATTAAACGCTTTATGAGTATTCCTGTTTGTGAGAGAGAGAGAGAGAGAGAGAGAGAGAGAGAGAGAGAAATAGAAGGATTGTGTGCGTGCGTGTCCGTACCTTGATGTCTCTGTGTACAATGTCCGTAGCGTGGAGGTAGGTGACTGTGTGTGTGTGTGTGTGTGTGTGTGTGTGTGTGTGTGTGTGTGTGTGTGTGTGTGTTTGTGTGTATCTGTATATCCGTACCTTGAGGTCTCTGTGTACGATGCCCATGGCGGTGAAGGTAGTTGACAGCATCCAGCACCTGTTTAATGAGTCTGCTGGCGTCCATCTCTGTGTAGAAGCCCTTCTCTACAATGCGGTCAAACAACTCACCCCCAGACACCCTGAGACAGAGACACAACAACTGAATCAACCTCAACCTCAACCTCAACCACAACCACAACCCTAAGCCTAGTCTCAACCCTAACCCTAGCCTCAAACACAACCCTAACCCTAGCCTCAACCCTAACCCTAGCCTCAACCACAACCCTAACCTTAACCTCAACCACAACCCTAACTCTAGCCTCAACCCTAACCCTAGCCTCAACCACAACCCTAGCCTCAACCCTAACCCTCAACCACAACCCTAGCCTCAACCACAACCCTAACCCTAGCCTCAACCACAACCCTCAAACACAACCCTAACCCTAGACTCAACCCTAACCCAAGCCTCAACCACAACCCTAACCCTAGCTTCATGTCCACATCCTAGTTCAACCCTAATCCTCAAACACAACCCTAACCCTAGCCTAGCCTCAACCCTAACCTTAGCCTCAACCCTAACCTTAGCCTCAACCCTAACCTTAGCTTCATGTTCACATCCCAGTTTCAACCCTAACCCTTCTTTATGATGCAGTCCAACCAGGGGGGGAAAGACTTCCATAGCCTCAGGAGGCTTACAGAGGCCAAAACGAGCTCTGTACGGCGATGAGGTGCGCCTCCCAAATGTTTTAACAATGCGGAGGGCTCCGCATAGCTCTGTATAGCTCCGCATTTACATGATTGGTTGACGGTAGGTGGAGACGGTACATCCTATATAAACACAACAAAAATTAAATTAAAGTGATATAATCTGTTTACAATGTAATGTAGAGTTCTTGGTATAGTCTCGTCTCTGAATCAGGTAGCAATAGTTTGCATTACACATAAAAGGTTCTAGGCCTTGCTTTGTCCCACCCAGGTCAACTGCATATCCCTGGAAAGCTTATCTCATTGCTATAAGACTGTCACGGTGCCATAGTAGCCAATCCCCTGTGCAGTGGATGCCTACAGCACGTAAGCAGGCGACATCACTCTGTGGACATTCAATGTTGCCATAAAGTCATACACTGTACATCATCAGATAACATTGGTATTGTAGCTGTAGCTCAAACACAGACCATATCGAAGCTTACCTTCTAAGATGTTTGTTGTTTGGTGAAAACTACTGCTTGAGTACCGGCACATCTTATAGAAATATGACAGAGACAGAGAGAGAGCATGCGAGAGGGAGAGAGAGAGAGAGAGAGAGAGAGAGAGAGAGAGAGAGAGAGAGAGAGAGAGAGAGAGAGAGAGAGAGAGAGAGAGAGAGAGAGAGAGAGAGAGAGAGAGAGAGAGAGAGAGAGAGAGAGAGAGAGAGAGAGAGAGGTGAAGGTACTACTCACAACTGCATGATGAGGTATAGGTGGTTGGGGCTCTCATAGATGTCCTCCAAAGCCACAATGTTCTCATGTTTTATCCTGAAGAGAGAAAACAGTGGATTCAATTCACTCACTATTAACCTCACATCATTTTAATGCCCAGCACAATAAAGCACAATTTCCTCACAAAATGGCTTTGTTCATTACAATGGATTAAGTGTGTGTGTTAATTAATTAAGTGTGTGTGTGTGTGTGTGTGTGTGTGTGTGTGTGTGTGTGTGTGTGTGTGTGTGGGTGGGTGTGTGTGTGTGTGTGTGTGTGTGTGTGTGTGTGTGTGTGTGTGTGTGTGTGTGCGTTACAAAGTGATTGTGAGTAGATGTGTGTGAAGACGAGGTAGACAGTGAACCTGTTGAACCCTCTACTTCAGCATTTCTCCAGCCTTAAAGGAGAGACAGAGGCTGAGGGTCATTAATGACATCACACTTGCTCAGACCCACGTTGACACTTTATCCACACCCAATGTTGTTTCTAACGCTTGTAAGACTCGGGCCCATATGACTTCAGATTGTGTAATGTTGTTTGTCTGTTTGTCTTTTTTCAATATTTAAATATCATCATCAAATAATAAAGCATTTGTTTCTTCCATTCTTTTAACGTTGGAGTATCATTTGACTTCCAGTATTTAAGTAATAGCTTCTTCAATATAAGTGACAAAAATAATATTGGGTATCTCACTGCAACCCCATATGCCATGTCTTGAAATATGCAGATAGACAGATTAAAAGTAAACTTACATTGTACAACTTCTGACAGCCAGCTTTCTAACTATGTCAATAACTGTTGGACTTTATAGCACTCCCAGAAGGAATTCACTGGGAGTGTTCCCTATGGGCAGAAGAAACCCGCTCAACGTTCATACTAATCATCAGTGAGTGACTCATACAGTGTAATGGTAGCTCTGTCATGATTAACCAGCACATCCTGTCCTGTTCATTAGGCATGAAACAGAAGCACCAGAGTCCTGTTCATTAGGCATGAAACAGAAGAAAACGGTCCAAAATGGAAGGAAACGGGGAGGTACTATTTGAACTTGTCCAATAAGAAACAATGGATTTCAGAGGGTTTTCCGTTGCAAATAATTTTGCTACAGTACACTTTAATGAACACGACCCTGAAGAAGACGCTTGTAACAAAGAGTGAGGTGGGAGAGAGCTGGTGTACAAGCAACATGGTGTGGGTGAACACTAAAACGCCATGGAAACGAGGAGATAACTAATGACGGGCCTTGTTTAGAGAGACAGGTGGGTGAAGGAGGGGGAGGAGGAGGGGTGTGTGTGTGTGTGCGTGCGTGCGTGTGTGCGTGCGTGTGTGAAACCTGAACCTGAACCACTTCGGGGTGGTGGGATAAAGCAGCGAGAAAAACAAGACGGAAGAGAGACGGAGAGAAAGAGAGAAATAGAAAACGAGAGGGCAGCAGAATCTAAAGAAGGCAATCGTAACCAAGCAACTCACTCCGCCCAACAGCAACCATATTCTCACTAAGAGTGACTCATGGATAACCCCAGGCTCTCAGGAGAATTACCCATGAACTCGAAGGGCGGTGGATGGAGAACTCTAGTGACATCCTCACCTGCATGCTCCCATCCCATCATGTGTTCTCTATTGACTCTGACAGAGTGTAAGTACTGTATGTGATTGAACCTGTAACACATAACTAGAACTTCACTTCAAGCCATCGTTTTCAGCGGCTGGTGAGTAAGGTACTGTATGTGATTGAACCTGTAAGTTGCTTTGACTCACTCTAGTCCTGAGTCCATGTACGTGACTCAACTAAAGACGCTTGAATGACAAAAACAAGGTATGTAGGTGAAGGGATGTCCAAGATTTGA